>JBCJKH010035905.1:0-21168 GCA_039877255.1 Loriculus beryllinus
CAGTGATCATTTGCTGTATTCCTGATCCTCAGGATACCTGGAACATACAGTTGATGACTGCTCTACGCAACCCAAAAATCCTTTTCTGGTGGAGGTGTCTCTCTGACAAAGTGGTATGCTGGGAGTAAATTCACAGCTTGGGGTTAAAGCTTATAGCAGTGTGCTTGGCTGACAACTGATGCAGCTAAAGCAGCAACCTTGGTGTTCCTAAGTCAGAAGGCTGGGCACACAGCTAAGAACTGTGTTGCCGAAGTGGGCCCTTTGTCAATAGCGGATGAAACCCAAAGGGGATCACAATTCAAAGCCTTTGGACACTAATACAATAAGGTCAATTTATCTGACGTACTGTGCAACCTGGTCATCCTTTACCTAAGCAGGACTCCTGAATGGGACTCCTCTCTGGAACGTGGGATAATCACACAACGTGTATGTTGCTCTTTAACAGCACCTTTGGAAAGACAGAGATCTGCTCTGGAAAAAAAAAAGAAGATACTTTACAGTAATTCTTAAAGAGCTCAGTCTGGGTTTTGGGTTTTTTTTTGAGAAGATCAAAAAGTAGCTTGATTACAGGGTACAAGAACTTCAAAGGGAAAAGCTAGCAGGTATTAAGGGCCTTATTGATCTAGTGGAGGAAACATGAAGAAAAAACAATGTCTGGCAACGAAAGGCAGGAAAAAAAGCACGTTTTCTGGCAAGGAGGAGGATCGGCCACTGGTGTGAGCTACTAGTGGGCTTAACAAATTCTCCTTTTGTGAGCACATTCAAATCCAGATTTGGGGCTATATGAGGAAGATGATTTAGGTAGAAAGGAATAGCTGAGCTATACTTTAAAAGGACTGGCCTAAGCACTGTAGCTGGTGTTGTGCAAAGCTCAAGACTAAAATGTGTCTTTCCTCAGAGGGGTCACTCAGGAAGAGCCATCTCCCACCCTTGTGCCTTTGGTTAAGTTACCCAACCTTTCTGCATGAGCGTTCCCCTCTACATCATGGTATTCTGCTGAGAGTCCTCTGAGGCAAGAACCAGTTTGTTAGGGTCTATGCTGCAGAAAAAATCCTAGTGTCCATGACACCACAAACATGAGCCCCAGGAAAGCTGTATTTGAGCTTTATGAGCTTTTGGAAGTACAGTTCATTCTCAAATGTTTATCGCTTTCCCAGCAAGGAGGTAGGGATTGCACTGGTTTAAAAACTAACAATTAGAGCCCTAAACACACTCAGTTTTAGCTTTCTGCATATGGATGAGTTAGTAAAAGGAGTTAGGGGAAATATACAGCTCTCAGTGTGAGTAGATGGGAGCTGTCATGTCAACTCGATTGGAGTCGGATGAGGGAAGGTTGTGTATGATGTCTGGAAAACCACTCTCATCTAATGCCCTGTTGCTAACAGCTCATTCTACACAAGCAGCCTCATGAGTGGGAGGAAATGGCAATTCCTCTAATGGAAAGCGTCTCCTCACTCCAAGAACAGATTGCAGTCATTCTGGCAACACCTGCCGAAGCCAAATAAACTTGCTGGAGTAACACAGCCATTGCTGAACCACATACCATGTTCCAGCTTTTAGAAAGCAGCCATTTGCTCACAGCAAAGAAGCTCTCTGCATCCTGCTGACTTTGCCCTCTGGAGGAGCTGGCACAGCCAAAGGAACATGCCAGATAGAGGTGTTCCTAGATTTAGTGGCCCCAGATGGAGGAGCTCATCTTGCTCAGCACTTGAAAGGGTCCTTCTGGAAACTGCTTCTTCCCCAAAGCATTCTTCATCCTGACTCTGTCACATGGCTTCTGCCCTGGAGTTAGAAGGGCTCATATCTTTAATTTGAGATTTTGCTTTAGGGATTTTGTAGCTTTTAAAGTCTATATTCTCTATATAAAATAAACTGGTTTGTTGGGTTGGGTTTTTTTTAAAAAGAAACTATTAATCTAGAAATTTTCACCACTTTTCTTTTTTTTTTTGTCTTGTAACTATTGGAAACACAGACATAGTCATACTGCAGACAGCTATTTTTTTTACATCGCTTTTGAGAAAAATAATGAGCTAATTAAGTAATCGCCCCTTTGGTCATGCATTACTGTTTTACAGAATGCACCTCTTTCTGGTACATAGGATATGTTATTTCTAGTGAAATCTGTTAAATTCAGAGCTTACTTATTTGTTAGACAGCCCTTGAAATTAGCAAAATAACTGGATGGGTGTGCTTGATTTTCAGCAACCAAACTTCTTCGTCTGAGTCACCACGAAACAAAGATGCTACAAAAAGACATCTAGGACTCTGTGTGTTCTTTCCCTATAACAATGATCTCTGATATTTTTTTTGAGCTTTTCTTCAAAGCTTTTCTCTCCTTTTCCTCCCTTGCCCTTCCCCCAGTACAGCTTTTCAATAGTCTTGCAGCCACTAAAGAATTTCTTCATCTGAATATTTTTTTCAAAGAAGCCCTAGGAACATTTCTGAGGTATTGTATTCAGTTACAATCACATCTCAATTCTTCCCATAGAGAAGACATGTCTGCAAAAAAATATCCAGTGTCCATTGAACGGCAATGTTTTACTTTCACATCCCTTGGGCTACTCATCCATTGGGCTATTCTGTAAAAAAGTAAGTAGGAATTCACTTGGATACATTGATGTGCATCTTATTCTCGAAGAGATTTATTTGTTTAGGGTGCTCTTACTTTTAGCCTTTTTAGGGCACAGTCACTTTCAGCTTCCTAGACTGTTGCTGGAAAATTATGTTGGGTGTTTAGAAAAGGTGCAGTACTTGGTGAGGTGCTGGGTTATCCGGTCTTGGAAGGCTTAAAATTCTGGCTAGGCCAGACATGACAGACTAGATTCAGTGTCATCAATGGTCCTGCTCCAAAGGCAAGGTAGGTCTGGAAGCCTCTAGATATCCCTTCCAACTCGGATATAGGCAAAAAGTTATGACATCAGCAGTGGGGATTTAAAGGTGGATGCCAGCATCAAACTTTTCCTGCCCTCATAAGATTACACTGGAAAGCAGACTGAAAAGGGTTATTTCTTACCATCCTCTGCATCTACAGCCTGTAAAGGCTTTTGAAAATGTTTATAAGACCAGCTGCTAAGTCTATCTTAGACAAGCTATCCAGACTATTTTTTTCTGCATCTACTATTCAGCAGTGAATCAAAATAGTAAAATCTGGGGTTTGAAAGCATCTGTGAGTTGCTGGGTGAGACAGCTTTCTTTTCAAGTCAGCCTGAGTCCTTTTCCTCACTGCTCATCCTCAGGCTGTCCAAGCTGCATCTTCTGAGTGACATAAAACAGCTATATGCTTTGTAGCAGTCAGGAGAGACAATGACTGGATTAAAGGCATTACAGTTCTGATCATCAGACTCAAATAAACATTACATGTTACAGCTACTGCAATTGGGAAAGAAACACAGAAGCTGAATCCTGGTGAAGGAAAAGGTGTCAGAACATACATTGATATTTTTACCTTACAGTTTCTGACTTTCTTGCTAAAAAGACCACCTCCCCTTACTTTTAGTTTTTTCTCCCTGTTTGATTTTTTTTTTAATCCATCCATTTTGAATGGATGGAAATCTCTCTGCATTTCTTAGCTATAAGTTTAGTCTTCCTGGGATACCCTTTCAACAACTTATAGACCAGCAGTGAGGCACAGGTGCATGGGAGAGCTGACAGTAGAGGAGCTCATATCTATAATCTCCTTTCTGACATCTCTTCAGTTTATGGTTGGGAATCAAGTGTATTTTGAAATGTCTTAAAATATTAATATAGCATAAGCGAGAACTGAGTAGGTGGGGATTCAATTTTTTCCAATGCCAGCAACTAAAATAAAACAGATTAACTCTAAGGATTTGTCAGAAAAGTGTCAACTTTTCTGTGTTTTCCTGTTAGTGCATTAAAAAAAAGGAGATGTGGAAGCAAGATTCTCTCTTCTTAAGCACCCTACAGCAAAATTTGTCCAACTATTTAAATGGAAGGGCTGCTCACCTTCTCAAAAAAAGTCTCCTGCAGTACTATGCTAACAGTTTCCATTTACAGGTAAAAATTGGGCAAAACTTTGAGTGGTCATTTCCAACTTTTATTTTGCCTTCTATTGATTCTAGGCTTGCATGACAGCATACTGAACTAAACACAGAATTATACACACAGTACGTCCGTGCCCCCAGTTTGAAGCTTTGGGTTACTGGTAGAGAACTACCTGATAGAAGAGCTGCACGTATTTTCAGGGGCATGGTGGATGAGACTGCTTTGCACTGGCATTAGGCAAGTTTATGGGCAATGGTCCTGAGTTGACAATCAAGTCTCAGGGAGCTTGTCAGGCCCAACAGCTTGGAACTGAGTGGCAGTTGCTTACAAGTGATGTTTCTGAGAGGGTTAATACTAGGTTGATGCTATTTAACACCTTTATCGATGCTTTTGATGGTGGGACAGTGTGACCTAAAGCATGACCAGCTGGGAGGTGCAAATGATGTATTGGAGGACAGGATTACTATTCAAAGAGACCAGGAAAGGAAGGCAGTTGGGCTGGCAGGGAGTTCAAACATAGCAAATGCTATGTGCTGCAGCTGAAATCCAGTCACCCTGGAAGCAGGAAAAATGGATCTAACAGATTAGAAAACAGCTTTGCGAAAGAGATGAGAATCCTTGTGTACAAGTTGTGCACTGGCAAGGCCACATCTGGACGCTGTGCTCAGCATTGGGCTGCCTGGTACAGCAGGCAGCTCAATGTACTGCATCAAGTCCAGTAAAGGCCTTTGAGATGGTCAGGGCTGGAGCATTCAGCACGGGAAGAGAAGTGGAGGGAGCTGAGCCTGTTCAGCCTGCGAAATGGAAGCTTCAAGTGCCTGTAACCACCTAACAGGAGGGTACAGAGGAAGCAGACCTGCACTCTTTTTAAAAGTACACAGAGAAAGAATAGGAAGCTATGGGCAGACATTACAACCAGGAGAACTTCTGTTAGATGCTAGATGGTCTTGGGTTGCCCTTGTTCGAGCCACATTCAAGGGGTGTTTAAGCCACACTCAAGCCACACTCAACCTGCTGAAGGTTTGAACACCTAGTCCAACATGGGATCTCCCACAGTATTTGAGCTGCCTTGAGGAAATGGCTCAATCTCTGTGCTTTTTGATCATTTTCCAAGGATGGGCTGATGAAACAGCAGGGTTCGTCTCTGCATTTCTGTAGAAAGTAAGAGGAAGATGAGCACCTCTTCTGATTCACAGTGATTGATGGCCGGATGTTCTTCTAAAATACACCATCAAGAAGGGTTTGGTTCAGCCACACATCCATCACATCCTGGGGCTACCTCCTGAAGAGCATTAATAGTTTTCCCTCCTCTCACATTGAGCAAGAGTGGTTTTGGCAGTCCAATACTCAGATGATCAAAGGATATTGCTGCTTTTGCTCTTCAGTCTGCCACTGAGGGTGAGTTTGATCCTTAACTTGGTTTTAGGATCAAAACTTCTCAGATAAATTATGTGCAACATCAGTCCTCCATTGGAGCTGATGGGTTCTGGGGAACCTGATGTTAATAATGTCTTGGATCTTACTTCTGGCTCTAAAAAAAACTTCATGATTTGAATGAGCTCTTTTTCAATCACTGTAAATCAGAGAAAATCTTGGTTTTTAAGTACAGAACTGTGCACAGTAGAAGGGGAGTTAGAATAAAAAATAGCTTAAAACTGTGGCCCTGGAAAAGCACCTGCCTGCTTACTACCTACACTTAATAGAACATTGAAGAAATGCAAATGATAAGATTTCTGTTTTGCCACTCAGAACAGGAGAAAATATCATATCATTAATGTATCAAATGTTAGATATATATTGAATAATTTGATCCTATTCAAACAAGCAAATACACATGTTGACTGTGTCACCAAGTACTCAGTAACAGCAATGACGGATTCTTGTTTGTGGAGAACCGAAAGTACTGAGGGCCTGGGGAGCTAGTGCCAAATCAGTGAATTCTGTGCACAAACCTGCATCCTGTAATGCTGGGGTCAAAACTAAATATACATCGTTTGGAAGTGACTTGGTGGGAAACTCCAAGTCTATAGTCTGTAACCCTTGAATCAAGTTTCATATGTGATGGAAACAGCTTCTTCTGGCCATATTGCTAATGGAAAGCTCTCATTACTAGGCATGGCACAAAATGGATGACTGGTCTGGAGCTGTAACAAGGCAGGTAAATGGGAGAAGAAAAACAGGTGGCCTGGATATGTGGAGGAGCTTGGACAAAATCACAGCCTATGGCGAAGTTAAGCAGACCCAAACACTGCTATCATTCTTGCATTAGATCCTAGTTCCTGCAAAACTCAAACTGTGTAATTAACGTTTAAATAAATCAGTCAGCTTTAAAAGCACCTTGTCTTTCCTCTAGGTCAGCAAGTTTTCTCTTTGTTTTAAGATGAAGGAAAAGGTGCAGTTCAGCGCAGGATTTCCTTTTCCCCAAAATTAGTGAGATTTCCACAGATTTAGCAAACCTGTCCGAGCAGTTTCTGCTACTCTCTTCTCCTGTTGTCCTCAGTAGCACAATTGTTTCCTCCAACCTTTTCCACATGGTAGATTTCCAGGTGGTGTCTGCTTTATTTCCTCTGCAGGGAAATGGATGCATGTCTGATCTCTGTGCTAGTTAATTCCGAAAAGCAGGGGATGGAGGCAACCTGCACTAGTAGTGGACAAATGCCTTTAATACTCGGCTACTTAATGCAGCACTCTCTGCTGTAGCCTATGTTACAGCAGCGATGAGATGCCTTAGTATCAAGTACTCTGTGAGCTCACATATAGCAGCACTCAGATCCTGTGATGCTAAGGATGTTATCTACTTGGTGTTATTGGTTGTTGTCTATTTGGTATCATCTACGCAAACAATGGTATCTCCACTGCTTAATCAGTCATCAATGTCATTCTTCGTTTTCCTTTCTCTTCTCAAACCTGAAACTCTCACAGAGATCATTTGTGAGATGGGATAATTACAAGACAATGCTTCTTACTTATGAATGTGATTGTGCTGTGCTTGGTCTGACTTCCTATCTCACTCAGTCGCTGAATCAAGGCTGGCTCATACAGACCACTACATCCTTTTAGGCAAAGCAGGTTTAAATTGGCCTGGTTTTTGTCTTCCAGCCTTATGCTCGTCCATGCATGACTGCTCCAGAGATGGCCATTACAGGCTCTGACCCTTGCTCATGGCTTTCTTGCTAACAATGCATGTGCAGTAATAATAGAACAATCTTTTCTTCCCACTTGTAATGATTCTGTACTTTCATACCTACTTCAGAGCTAACTGGGTTTGGTACCAGAGGCTATAGACTCAAAAGACAACCTCTTTGAACACTAGAGTTAGTTTGAAAAGAGCCTTTACAAACGTAGATTGTTCGAGACAACATAATTGCCACAAGAAGTTTGAAATTGAAATGAATGCTGCTGTTTCAATTGCACTTTTGAAAGTTATCAACATCAATGTTAGGAGATGGATGATCCTGGGGTTACGTTTCCTTTTTCTTTCTTTTTTTTTCTCTCTCCACAAGCTTTTACAATATCCTCAAGCTCAAAAAAAAAAAAAAAAAATCAAGTTCAGAAGAAAAAGCAACTTAGCTCCTTTCTGCCTCTGACAATGAAGACTGCCGGCAAATAAACAAACAAAAAACCTCTCCAAAACCTTCAAACCTGAAGATGGAAGAAAACAAGGAAGACATTTGGGGAGCAGTTTGAAGATGTACATTTAGTCCTGAGAAATCAGAAGTGGAGAAAACAATGATTCATACTCTTGCAGTTGTACTATCTGGAAGATTCGAAAAATGTGATCTTTTCTCACTTTGAATTCTGTTGAAAGAAGAAATGAAAATGCATCACTTTAATGAGCATGGTTTCACAATTTCAACAATGCTTTTCTTTTTTTCTTATATTGGCATTGTGCATTTCTTCTGCTTAGTCTCAGCACTCACATGGTAATTCTACAGGTTTCTCTTGATGTTGGTTTATCCAGTTTATGGTGAATTCCCCTCATTCCTTACTGCTCCCATGGAGCCCAAACCTAGGAGCAGCTACTGATTCTTGCAAGGATTTTACAGAGAGGGTGGTTATGACAGACGTTATAACAAGGGGTAAGAGCCAGAAATTGTGTTTCTGAAAGTTCAGGTTTGGCAATGAGAAAAAAAAAACCTGCCCGAGGGTGGTGTAGAGACATGCAGGGTGCACCCAGAGATATGCGAGATGTCCACTGTTGCAGGTCTCCAAAGACCCTTCCCACCAGTGTGTGTCATGCTGTGGGTCAGAGAGATGTGAAAAGGCAATGGAGGCCAAGTGCAGAAGGACTATGACTTGCTGCCAAGGAAACACAACCATCCACGCAAGGCCCAGCTATTGATGGCAAAATTGTTGTATTCTGCCACTGATGAATTGCTCAGGCGCCACTGAGCATTCTTCCTCTGATCCTGTATACCAGAAGGCTGTCCCAAAACTGCAGTTCTCCCTGAGCTGGTACTTCCTAGATTAATGCAGACAGTGACAGTAGTTCATCCTCACCTCTGTGTTCCTAGCCTGAACGCACCGAGCTCTTCTTGTCTCCTTTATGCAATGGAACTCCTGTCCCCATGTATAAAAGCATGCTCTTTATTGAATGCTTGATGAGGGCTGTAAGCAATGTTGCCTGTCGGTGTGAAGAGACACTAATAGGTGTATACAGAAAATAGCTAGCTTGATGCACTCACCCTTTTCATGCTTGCATTAGAAAGTGTGCATCTGACTAATGCAGCCAGACTTCCCTTTGCTTCCTCCAGGCACTGAGATTCCTTCCTGTAGGAGCTGTGCTTATTTAGTACCAGAAAACACAGCCTTGCAGTTTGTGCAACAGAACTCCCTCCTCTACTTCCAGTTTTTATAACTCCAAGCTTTGAAATCATTGTGATCTTTCCGCTTTCCATCCAATGCCTTGCAAAAGCCTCCAATTTTGTATCATCATCAGTCAATCACAGCAGCTTATGGGCCAAGATCAATAATGACTAATAAGCTGTCTCATGGCATCAGCTCAAACGTTTTTCCCCTTCATCTTGGCATATGTTTGCAGCAGCTCTGAGACTCACCATTCATCATGGAGCTTTGCACTGTGGGGTAGGGCACTAAAGAGAGGAGTGGCAGGGGATTTGCAGAGCACTAGCCCTTGCTGTCTTGCTCCCTGACTTGGACAAGTACAGTGCAAGTGCAACACAAGCTTTGTGGATGTGTAACGTGGAATGAAGCATTATCCATGCCACCCAAGCCTGGAGAGTGAGCTGGTCAGCCCCACAGCCCTTTGCCCTGTGGTAACTGAGTACAGAAACTGAAAGCAACGGCAAATTTGGGGTGTTTTGGGCACAGAAGATAGATAGTAGTAGCTGAAGTAAAAAAAAAACAGTATTAATACAAATGACCCAAGGAAGTCCAGTCAGAGCAGCATTACCTATCCAAACCAAATCTAGTTGCTATTTGGGAGTTATTTCCAGTTACTATCCTTGACAGATAGCAGGTGATTAGCATTCCACAACGTTAATGGTCTCTGCTGCTCTAGTTTCAATCACCACAAACTCTGTTACATTGCCAAATGGAAAAATCCTGGCTTTTGATTGAAATGATCCTTCTGCAAGCTAAGACAGTTCTTAAAGGACTCACAGTGAAATGAAGCATGTGCCCATGTGCTGCTTTGGACTGGTGTGACCCTCCTTAGGAAATCAAGTTCCTTCAAGAAGAGAGGCTCATACCTTCTTAGTCTATGAAAACCTGATGGAGTTCTGGCTTCTTTAGACCAGGATTTAAATAAATAATAAAAAACAAACTTTTAAAAAAAAGTGCTTTAGGCTTGGTGCAATTTGCAACTAATTGGATCTTCTCTAATGGCAAGTGAATAGCCAAAGGGTCAGAGAAAGCAGAGCTTGCTTACTGTACTAACAAGAACCACTTTGGGATAACTGTCTTCTGCTCCAGGACTTAGTCCTGTTATGGCACAAATATTCTGCATCCTTCACTGGCAACTAACTTGCATGTTAAAAGATGGTGGCTGACTCCAGCGCAAGTGTTGTGTCCCTGTGCTTCTTGCAAGCACAGAAAGAACACACACATGGTTTATCTGTCTGCCTGGCAGCTATCCGTTATCCCTTTGAGCTGGTAGCATTGGCAAGGATCACTATCAGTTAACTACCAACTAACTCTGAGCTTTAAGCAGGAAGGGCAGCACTTGAGTTCTGCTGTCAGGCTAATTACAATGGCTGCTTCCTTTCAAGTGGTGTTCATACGACCAGATTTCCAGTGATCTTCTGCTGTGCGTGCTCTGCATATTTAAATGAGCCTAGCTGGAGCCCTCTGTGAGACTGCTGACAAACTGGCTGCTCTCCCTCCCTTGCAAATTGGTGCAGAGACTGCCTTGCTGTGATCCCTCTCTGCCTGTTACAAGCAGTCACTAGCCATGTGAGAATAAGTAAGTTCTTGAGCAGATGAGATGACAGGTTTTCAGGAAGATAAAACCCACTGTGATTTTTCCCCATGGGGTTCCATTACAACACAGTACAGTGGATGACTTGAGCTCTGTGGTGGATTACCGTAGTATTTGCACAAAAAGGCTTTAGATTCAACATTTAAAGTAGCTGTGTTTGGGCTTAAGTCATGTGAACGATCTCTGTCCTTGGAGGTTTCCAAGGCATAAACACAACCAGACAGATGTAGTGGTGGACACAGTCCCACTCAGTGAGAAATTGAACTAGACACCTGTAAAGACCCCTTTGCAACAGCACGTAGAAAGTGGTTGAATTGATGGTAGCCTGATTCTCGAATTATTATCATTGTTGTTGCTTTTTTCAAAATGGGGTCATTCCATTGAAAACGTGGTAGTGTTCCATCTGTTTCTGTGACTGGTCGAAAGCCAGATATGTACTTTTTATTTGAGAAAGTTCTCAGAATTTTAGATAGATATTGTACAGAAATAAAAACGAATTCCAGAAAATGTGAGAAGCTCTTTCTGGCAAACCTGAGTCAGGTCCCACCTTTCTTCTAGCAGCTTAGAGACTGTACCAGTGGTGTGATCAGAGTGGAACTCCCAGTCCAAGTTTGGCTCCATCACTGTGTGCTCTGCAAAGTCCTGAAGTTCTCCAAAGCAAGTTGATTTACCTGTTTCAAACTGGGAGCTAGGTATTAAATGATGCTCAAAATGCAAGTGTGATACACCCGGCTTTGCATATTTACAGAGATGATTTTGCTGTAAGACTTTGTGTGTGTGTCTTTTTTTAGCTACTATTGGTTCTCTGAGCACAGTGACAGCTCTAGTTAATTATAAATGATTCTTAAAAGTGTCCTTACTTCTGTATCATCTTGCCAATTGCCAGCTCTTTTCAGAAATATTTCTCATATTACAGCTGAAAAAGGCTGGTTGCTTGGAACCTCTTGAAATGAAATATATTTCAAAAAATACACTAAACGCATTTCAGCTGCAGATACTCATTTTCAGTTTAGCAGTTCAAAACACAGGAGCCCAGGACTTCCAGCAAGCTCTGCCTTAACACCACCACTGCTTTCCCTCTGACCATAAGCAGTGCAGCCTATTGAAGTGAGGACTTTAAATCAGCAGAGAAAAAAGCTATCAAAAGAAAATGCTAAGTGTTTTAATGATCCCTTCACTTACCTGAAATGAAGAAAAATGATTTCCAACTCTGTTGCAGATGGATGTGTTTTATAACTGATGCTAATCTGTACCTCAAACCAATCTGCATTACTCTCCATAGAAGATAAGAAAGTTGATTTTTCCCATTGCCACAGCTTGATACGTTCTGATTACAGTAGCATAGACAGGGTGGTATTGGTATTTCCCTTCCCAGTAACTGTCCTAGTAACATGTGAGCAAGGAACTAAGTTCTGCTTGGAGCAAGGCAAACTTCCTGGAGCAACTATGGAAAGAAAAGAAGAAAACAGGTTTGGTTGGTTTTTTTATGTCTTTCATTTGAAGTTTCAACATTTCTGGTGCAAGTGAGTCTAAAAGTCAAGTGTAGGGGGAAAAAATATTTGCCTTTGGGCCCAGTTTGGTATTTTAATAGATATGAATTGTGAGGGTTTCCTATGGAAAGGGTTTTCTGTATTTGGCCAAGATCTCCTTTCTTGCCTCATTCTTATGATGCCTAGAGTGACTAAAATATAGTGGAATGCTATATATTTATCTCTTGTTCTACATGAGTTTTCTGGCTCAGCTCTCTTGTCAGACTGACTGGTAGGATGGAGAGATGAGCAGCTCCCCTCCACTTCAGGTCTGCAGGGACTTCTAGAAGCACCGTGCTTGTGTTCACATCATCTCCATCACTGCTCAGCTCTTCTGCACTGGACTGCCTGAGCAAGGAACAGAAATACATAGCCACTGTTGCAATTCAGTGCAAAACCCTCTGATTAGGTATTAGCATTTTTGGAAGCTGACACATACCTTATAATTGCTG
This sequence comes from Loriculus beryllinus, assembly GCA_039877255.1. Classification (NCBI taxonomy): domain Eukaryota; kingdom Metazoa; phylum Chordata; class Aves; order Psittaciformes; family Psittacidae; genus Loriculus; species Loriculus beryllinus. The sequence goes on from JBCJKH010035905.1 coordinate 12,423, forward strand.
ATTTTTAAATAGCTTACCAAGCAGATTATGTGTCCATCAAGAAGGATTCAAAAGGGGTTTTATCCTCTTGCATCTTAGTCCATCTTACAAAAAATGGGTTTTTCTAATGTGCTGCTATAAAACTTCAGGGCTTGTTGGTTTTGTTGTGTTATTCATCATTGGGGAAATCTTGGCTGAAGCAGCATTTTACTAGCCAATAAATTAGAAATCCTGCCTGCCTGAGAGAACTAACAAAGCACAGAGAGAAGGCCTCTTGTAAAGACAGAAGAAACAACCATGGAGGATGAAATCCCTCTGAGTAGTATTTTGCCAATAAGCTGCTCCATTTTGCATAAGCTCTTCAGAGAACTGATGGATATTTCACTTTGGAACTCATGGAGGTAAGGAAAAGCAAGATGAAAACTCAAAGAGGCTCTCCCAGGTGGAGTGGGATGAATCTCTCCACCTCACATGGTATAAAGTGCCATGACAAAGGCCTTTGCACATGAAGTGTGTATATCTGGAAAGACTGCCCTACAAAGGAGACTTCCAAGAGGAATTCTGCCTGATATCTGCAGTGATAACCAAGGCAGTTGCCATGTGCTTTCAGACGACATGTATCTGAAGGCACAGATGAACTCTGGTTTGCTTGGTGGTGGATTACTATCTGTCCAGGCTTTTGGAAGCCCTGTGCAATCATGACTGGCTGCTCTGAGGTATTGGCCTGCTGGCTTGGGAAGGAATGCAGCAAAAAAGAGGGACAGACCTTTCCCAAAGAGCTTTTTCCTATAAGACTGTTCAAATCCCAGGAACAAGAGCCTTGCTGGTTTTGATGTTGCCTTTCAGCTGTGGTGAGGTTTTTGACCTCTTCCAGCTTGCTTTTTTCTTCTGAAAAGTGAGGTTATAAATCTGTCACACGCAGAAAAAGTTCTTGCAAGACAGAAAAGTGCTGCCATACAAACTCAGAGCAGTTATGTGGGGTAATCACTACATTCCTCTGCTAATGTAATAGGGAGCTGGTGGTGGTCTCTTCCTTCTCCAGTGCATATATGTGGAGCATAACCTCGCAGTGATTGTGAGTATGAAGCATGTGAAGCAGTGCCATATACTGACTCGATGAAGTTCAGCTACACATTCAACTTATGTGAATTCAACACCTTGGGAACAGTGCACCAGGTACAGTCCCGCATAGGTCTTTCATGGACACATGGACACACTACCTGTTTTCAAGGAGAACAGTGCATCTCCTGAACACGGGGTGTGGAATGCTGCGAGTGCCTGAAATGGGAGATTTGGCTGGCAGGCCAACGAATCCTCTAATTTTCCACTCAGATGCAGATTCAAGTGGATGGTGAAGGCTCCAACATATATATATAGTGCTATTTAAATTGAGATAGGAATAACTGAAACTATTTCTGAACAAACAAGTAAATGAAGATGATACTTTTCCAGATCATACTTCGCAGTGGCACTCAAGCTAGATGTATACTGATGAATATTTCGTGGGATGAGCAGTGCTAGGGAGGGAGATGCCATGCTCTTCATAACTTAATATTTGTGCAATTTTTTTAGCATGTCATAACTTAAGTTCTTTTATAACCACAGTAGAATTTCTAATACTTCCCCCAGTAGTGCAAATTGTTTGTAGCAAGTAAGTTTTCTCATGAGTCCTGATCCAAAAATACTAAGATATCCACTGTGAGCCTTGGGCAAGTAGAAAGCACTGAACATAGACCAGAATTGGTGGAGAAGTAGCCAAAGGCTGGGGAGGAGCGGAAGGCAGCCAGAGACACATTCAGGCAGTGCCATTCCCACCTACCATTAAGTAGGTATTTACTTCTTCATTCCTTGAGCTAAGTACTGTTTTGCTAAAGAACATCAAGCACAGTTTTGTGATACTTGGGTGTAAAATACTGCTATGGGAAAAGCTTTGTCTAGAGTTGCGGAGTTTATGGTACTGGCTCCTATGAAGTGGTATTATAAATCCAGCATCAGGGCAGGTGACTCACATGCAGGCTGGCCTTTCCTGCTCACCAGACTGAAACCTCTGGCAGTTCAGCACACACAGTGACTCACAGGAGATGCTCAGCTTCCTGCCAGGCAACGATCCTCACCTTGCAGTCTGACTCCTGTAATTTATCAGTTTCCACAAAAGCTCTGTGAAGTGCTTTAACTTCTGCTGTGAAGAAATATATAAATAAATTGTGTAGATAAATCAACCTGACATTCACAAGTGCCCAATGAAGTGACATATACCTGAAACCAAAGCAGTTCTGGGTGGCTAATCGATGGTAAGTGAATCTGCATTAAAATGGATAAAAGCACTGTGCTGCTGTGCTCCAGTTTCAACAGAGACTTGAGATTTCATGGAGTGAGAGAAAGACTCTGCAACATTCAGAAGACAGAGACAGCATTTCCTTCCTTAGAAACTCCAGACTGTTGGAATGGAGACCTGTCTGCCTTCTTCCACTCTCTGGTCTTACTTCTATCCAAATGCCAATCAGCAGGTCTTCTTCTGATTGCAAGGAAGAACAACATTTTTAGTCAAAACCAGCATCTCTAGGTTGTATCCATGAATCATTCAGTCTTTGTATTTCAATTCAAAAAGGATTTGAATGAAATCCCAGAGCCTATATAATGTATAGATGTGCCACTACGGGAACAGGCTTTAGATGACCTGTAAAACTTTTATACAGAGTCTGCAGGACAAAACAGGCTACAATGTAAAAAGGCTCAACACCCAATGTGGAGTTTCGCCTTTAAATTTGAGGCAGTAGAATTAGGACAAAACTTCACAAATGTCCAGTCAACACACTAATATCTGTGTGAAGGGTATAACAGCCATTTATTTTTTGCTTTCCCTCTAATCCTATAGGCATTCGTTGGAGTGTATGGCTGGCTACCAGTTCTCTGCTTCCTTGGTGGCAGCTGGGACCCCATCCCCATGGGGTTTGCTCTGGGCCCAGTTATGACAGGCTCCCAGGTGGATGATACTCTCATCCCAGGTTACTTTGCTCTTTGTAGAAGTTCTTTCCATCTTCAAGACTTGGCTTAATGTTCTTTGTGCAGGACACTAGAATAAAGCCAAGGTCTTGTAAACCAGTCATAGCAGTGAAGACAAAGGAGGTAGACACATGTCATGCCAGCTCTGATGGCAAGCTGGGCATTCAGAAAGACAGCAGGTCTCTATGTCTCTGTATCTCCATGCTGAGAGTTTAGCAACTTTGTCCTCCACCTATGAGAGTCTACTGTGACACAATCCTTGGCTGAAGGGTAGATAGGCATGTCTGCATCCTAAATTCACAGGAGTACATTGGAGGGACACCAAGGACATGACGAAAGCAGGAGAGATCCAGCTGGCTCATCCTCCTCAGAGACTCATAAGGAACCTGTCTTTCCTTGTATATGACAAGTGAAGGATACTCTGGCCATCTTTCCTTATCTCTACCTCATTTCACCTCCTCTTCCCTTTCTTTGCAAGTGGAGGTGGCTGGGAGCAGGATAGTGTGGATGGGAAGACCGCCTCTGCAGCTTACCTCTCTTCTGAACCATAGCTAAGAGAGATTCCAATGTCGTTGCAATTCATGTATTGTGAATCCTCAAATCCTTGTACTGTGATTAGAGCTGAGGTCCCAGATCTCTTGGGTGCCCTGTACAATTTCATCCTTTGTTTAACACTGCCCTGGGCTTCCAGAGCTGTGCATCAGCTAAAGCAGTATAGACCCCACTAACACACTATGCTCTTCCTCATCTTGTAGACATATCATTTATATCACTGCAGAATCCAAGCTGACTCAGTTTCAACTGAGCCCACATGGAATCATGTGAATCATTGTGTGCAGACTACACAGAGAGGGTAAGAGCCTCTCCAGAGAGGTTTCTGGAAGCTTTATGACAACCAGACAATCTCCAACAGTTTCTGAGATCACTTCTCCCAGTAACCTTTCAAGAGCCTCTCATTTATGTGCTTTAACCTTGCTTATTTGGAGGGCAAAGGCCATGCAGGGGAAGGCTTGCACAGGGCAACAGACCAACACATAAAAAAAGTATGGCAGAAAAGAGAAGCAGGATGACTCTATCTTGAGCTTTTATTAACATTTCCAGTGACAGACCTTCAAGCACTGTCTATATATAGCGATTATTTAAACTTCATAGTTAACTGACATGACTCTGAACTGCATCAGACAATCAAGCCTTCAGGTAAGAGTGCAGCAGCCACAAGCATGACATGGGTGCTTTTGAACAGAAATACCCAGTTCTTTCTGTAAATATTTGTCCCATTCCCTCACCAACCTCCAAGCTGACTGAGAATGTTGCTGCAGTGATATTAGCTAAGCCTGGATGCATTTATTTCACAAACACTGCATAGCCAGCAGCAGAACAGGTAGAGATCTCCAATGACATCATGAGTGGATTTTTGAGTCAGTTGAAGGGCTAGAATTATTTGTGGCTCTCCTCAAATATTTGCTGATAAACAAGGAAAATAACTGAAATAATTCTGTTTATTTTCCTTGCTATTGACTGCCAATTAGGGATTAACAAATAATTGCCATCTTTAATGAGTTGGTGACAATGAATGATACTGGTGGTGAGTTTTTCATGGCAGACTGTAAAGAGACCGTACAGGTCTGCTGGGCAAGCTGTGCTACCACAAACCTAAGAAATTGAGAGATCTGTAGATTTACAGTTCATAAGCCGTGAAAAGTTGGGCCTGAGAAGTGCTTGGCAGATCATGCTCCATGTGGTCATCAACACACTGAATAGCTAAGACTGACCAGCAACCTTCAGTACTAGCAGTGACGGTATCTCCTTTTTTCTCTCCATTAGTGCTGCACGTACATCATAGAATCATAGAATAATTAGGGTTGGAAAGGACCCTAAGATCATCAAGTTCTAAACCCCCTGCCCCAGGCAGGGACACCTCACACTAAACCATGTCACCCAAGGCTCCATCCAACCTGGCCTTGAACACCTCTACGGATGGAGCATTCACGAAACACAACAGCAATGGTTATTGATTGCACAAGTTCAATTTTATAAACAATCTTCAAGTTTTGCTTGTTGGGCCAGTTCTAGGGAGTGAGATTCAGTCTTGTTATGTATTCAAAAATAATGACTCCTGAATATAAACAGCCCTAACTCAGAGACAGAACTTCGTGAAGCTGTATGAGCATAAAAGCCTATTGCTGGGCAAGAAGTTCAGCAGTGTCTGTCTGTCCTGGAATCCAGCTGTCAGTATAGGACTTGGTCCAAAACAGGCCCACTGGACCACCAGAAATATCAAGGATAGTCCAGAGCATCTCAGATGTTACTGAGGGCCTATGTTTAGGCAACTGAATCAAAGCCCTAAATTGCAGAAAGGAAGTCATGTGCATATGTGACCAATACATCATTTAAAAGATGAAGAGGAGAAAAGATGTGCAGAATCATGACTGGTTTCAGATCCAGCTTCAGACACTTTTCAGCGCTTACAATGCAGATGTCTAATTGTGAGCTATGTTACTAAGCTCACACAGCAATCAACGAAGAACTTGTTCCCAGAGTTAATGAAAGTTGTGGAAAGTTTAGTGTGGGGTGTCCCTGCTTATGGCAGGGGGATTGGAACTGGATGATCTTAAGGTCCTTTCCAACCCTAATGATTCTACGATTCTATGATTCTATGACTTTATGAAAGCTGAATATTCCACTTAACCAGAAGAGGTAAGTATGATGAGTTCATCTTTCTGGTTTGAAGGGAAGAAGCTACTTCTGCAGCTTTGACTGATGGACTTGTGCCCAAAGGAGCAGACTGTTTTAACTGCACTTTTGAGCATCTGAGCACAAACCAAATTCATTAATTGTGCCCCTCAGAGGAATAACTGCATGCACGCAGCTATTCAGGGCAAAGAGGACTAGATCTTCAAGGGCTAACCTATGGCTAATACAATGCCTCAGCACAGGAGGGATTCATCCTGAATTATTCACCAGTCTGTTCTAGCTGACCAAAAAAAAATATTTTTTAAATTATTTTTTTAATGGATGATTCTGAACCCCCTAATGCAGTTGTAAAGGAATGTCATCAGCTTCTGGTAAGATAAAACAGTGGTACTGAGGTAAAATGAGGGTTGAGAAAGAAGGAAAGATTGTAGATTGAGAAAGAGAACTTAAATACTCTTCAGTTCTACTTGCAATATAGAGAAAATTGGAAGGAAAGGCAGCATTTAAAATCTACTGTTGAAAAAAACATGCATTTATTCTAGGGTTTAGGCATGAAGGAGTCTGTGGGGGACTCTCTGGTCCAACCTCTTACTTAAAGCAGGGTCAGCTTCAAAAATAGATCAGGAAAGAAAGGCATCTTGAATCCCACCATAATCAGACATGCTGTTTTGAGGGGAGGGGAGCCTTTTACATGAAAGCTGTATGAATACATATTCACATCAAGCATGTCCTCATTTAATACACGCAACTATTTCCACTAACTTAATCAGGAGATTGGCTAACTGGGAGATATTTTCAGGAGAGAGCTGCCTATCTGCTCTTTTGGCCTTTGCAGAGTAAATGATAGGGGACAAGTTGGGCATAGGTGACAAGTACATTCTTGCTTTCAGAAGAGGGAAAATTGCCTCTCTCATTTTGGTTTCTTCTCTCCATCTCCTGAGCAGTTCTTGGTCAAGAGTTGAATGTATTTTGGAAGTTGAGAGCCTTAATATGTTCCACACATGAGATGAGAGAGGAGGGGGAGTCAGCCTTGGCTAAGAGTCATAAGAAAGAAATCTGTAGCTGTCTCTTTTCAGTAAGCTAATATATTACATTTGCAGATAGGCTGTTTGAAAACTATTTGTCATAGATTTCATCTGCAGCTGATTTCATCTAAGTTATCAGCAGTGATATAATGTGCACAGACCCTGTTTGGCAGTCAGAAGGGTTGAGGGCAGACCTAAATTTAGCCCAGCTCTTTGGCTTCCTCCTTTGGAAGAAAAGTGTTCCTGATATCACAAGCCAGGATTTTAATCAGTGCCATGGTGAGAAAAGCAAAAAGACAAACCTTGAGGCAGAATTGTCACCCTTGTGGAAAGGATGACAGACTACGTGCTGTATGCGCTGGGTAATGTGCCAATCCTGTGCTTAATGGACAGCACTGGTGAGCCTGAGCTCCAGGTCTTACTCATTGATTTTTATCCTTATTGAAGGAAGAGAGGGGAACATTTCTCACACTGGCCCCCTGCAATCACACAGCTCTGACCTATCATGCTCTGCAGCAATCATGCCAACACTGGAGGAGTACTTCTCTCTGCTTCTTTGCTCCTCTGCCTGTGGGTGGGCTCCCAAGAGCAGAGCGATGCACAAGCTGCTCAGCTACACCAGTGTTACGCTAACAAACTCAGCATTGCAGCTGAGCACCAAAGGTTGCTCTGGAAGGACATACTGGGTTGAATCCCATGTAGTTTGAAGAAGGTTTATCTAGCCTGGTTTGATTTGTTTGTCCCAGAAAGCAGAGCCACAGATGCCTTTAACAAAGATATGTTCTTGGTGTTTTAGCTGTTGGAGGTAGCCTAGGAGACATTTGGATCTTTCACTGTAAAAACATCTTACAGCTCAGAGCAGCCTCCCCTGCCACCCTTCTTTCGCACTGAGCTCCTGCACAGAGATGAAGGTGCACTGCTCTGTTTCTGCATGCTGGGTGCAAGAGGCACAAGGAGCCAGGAGATGGGCAGCTTCTTCAATGAGCACATTGGGCCTGGATGGCTGGTGGTGCAAACCTTCCACCGTAGATATTCCTAGTCTGGTCTGAGCAGCTGGACAAAGGTTCCTTGACTTATCCCTAAGACTTATGCTAGGAAGTCTTTTTCTGAAGAAAGGTAATAGCCTGACAACAGTGTGGTTATGAACCAACGTGTCAGTTTGCTTAGTTAAGCCCTAACCCTAACCTGTGTCTAAGTAAATTGTATGCATACAACTGTTAGACACCACAAAGTGTTCAGATATTGGCCAGAGAGGTGAATTCACTAAGTTCCTAAAAACCAAACAAATAACCAACCAACCCAAACAAAACACAAAACACAAAACTGATCATCTCTAATATGAATCCTAAAATTCTGATATTTCTACTGCCTCCCAAATAATTCATAGCCTCTGGTTTTTGCACACAAGAAATCTTCTACAAGTGGTTTCTAGCAAAGGTTACAACCAGCTGTAGCGTTGCTTTATTCTCTTTTCAAGCTTTAATCAGCACAGAGTGGAACCAACCCATTTGATGCAGACTCCTGGTAACATAATTAGTTAACTGAGGTTCCTTTGTCTCCTTAAATACAAAAATGTTACACATCCCTTCCCAAGCTCTTAAATGGGTACAAACTCAAGTTATCTTTAGGGGTGGTTCTGGTGTTGGGATGCTGGATTTTTCAGAAAGCTTATCTGCAGCACTAGGACAATCTGCCACTGGAAATGCAAGAGTGGGGATATTTTATTTTCTCCTGCTTGGTCTGAAATCAGAGGTGTTCTTAATTAATTTTTAAAATGCTCTTTTAAAAGGCTCTGAAGTAATTAAAAGCATGACAGGAGATGTGGTATATTACCAGTGCCAAATATGATTCAGACAAACTGTCACTAGAAAATGTCTCTGACAATTCAAAGTCCTCCAAAATCTATTATTAAAGTTGTTTGGGCTTTTTCTTTCTTTTTCCTTTTTTTTTTTTTTTCTTCCCTGCCACAGAATCATAGAATAGTTAGGGTTGGAAAGGACCTTAAAATCATCCAGTTCCAACCCCCCTGCCATGGGCAGGGACAC
>JBCJKH010035907.1:0-11877 GCA_039877255.1 Loriculus beryllinus
CCCCATCCCTGGCAGTGTTCAAGGCCAGGTTGGACACAGGAGCTTGGAGCAAGCTGCTCCAGTGGAAGGGGTCCCTGGCCATGGCAGGGGTTGGAGCTGGAGGAGCTTTAAGGAGCCTTCCAACACAAACCAGTCTGTGGTTCTATGATTCTGATGCCAGTTTTCCTCAGGATCTGAGTTGTTTTGCTGTACTCTTCCTTATCTGTATTTTATCAGGAATGTTCTCTATTTCTGCAAAGTTAAAAGTCACTAAAGAGGTGAGAAGTCAGAATAGAACAGGAAGTTTTTAGAGGTCCTTTAGGATGCAGCTTAGACCCTAAAGAAGAACCACAGCACTGGGGCTGCACGGCACCTATGGTCATGTATTCTGGCATATTTTTGCCCTGTTCCTTACAGCCTGGAGTTTCTTCTCTGCATTTTTAGTGGCCCAAAGAGACATTCCTGAAAAGTGTGTTGCTGGCTGCTCTGTCTCCAGAGAAACCTCAGAGTTAACAATTGATGTTTGAAACAAGCATAACTTAAAATTGAAGAGAGAGATCAAATATTCCGGGGAAAGAAACTGAAATTATAAGTAAAAGCACTCAGCTTGTAAACGTTGAGATTTTACCTATAAAGGGTCCCTCCAGGGTTTTAATGAAAAGCTGGTAATCCAGTGCACACACAGAAAGAAAATACTTTTTTCATGCTATATTTTTAACTCTTGGTGGTGGGAATGGTTTGGGAAGTGAGACATGAGTGGGCTGTAAATGAGCAAGTGAGATGGGTTTGCTAGACAGAATTCATTTTATTTCACACCATGGATAGTCTTGCTTTGACATCAGAAATTTTACTTGCTGATTTTGAGGCTAGAGACTGCATGGATGTGTTGAATATACCATCATGTTGGAAGGAAAGAATTCTCCCTGGATTTATATTTGGATTTTATCGCTGTTGGGTGAGCTGCAACTTTTATCCTTTCCTAGGGTAGGCTTATTAACAGCAGTTCAGCTCCCTCAGGGGCTTGGCTGCCTATGGGATTTGCAAGGGGAGGCAGTAAGTTGAATAGGAGGAAGTTCTGGGTTCTCAGGTTCTTCCTTGGATCTGTCATCTTTAAAGCCTGGTTCTTTTATGACTTGCAATACTTCTTTCCTCCTGTTCCTCCCACCGAGTGCAGACCCTCCCAGAAGCACAACAAGTTATAGCAACTGTGTCCTGTGAGATTTTACTGTCCCATGGTTTTTCCACCAAGAAGATTTTGGCTCACAGCAGATGTTGAAGCAGTCAACAAAATGTGGCTTCCAGCACACTACAGTGTTGGGCTTTTTCCACTTCTGTGTCTTTGTGGCTGTGGGAGTTGGCGGGTGGCTGCTTTAGGGCCTCATTAACAATTTACAGGTTTAATTCTATACATCTTTCTCATTTGCAGTATTAAATTCTCCAAGCACTCTCAGAAACTAGGGAGAAAAGTTAAATTTAGCATTTACGATGCTTCTCAGAAGCACTTTTGAAGGAGTCTCTGCCTGCTCAGGAAAGCAATGATCTTCCCTTACATGACAGAACATTTGTCACTGGCAGCACACCCTGTTTGGGTCCCAGATCCCATCCTCAAGGCTCTGCATCATGGTGCCATGTTAATACAACACATTCTGCCAATCACTTCTTCCTCATTGCCTCTGGGCTTTATGTAATTTGTAATTTGTGCTTTTTGTCTATTTTTCCTTTTATTGTGGATTTTAAACATGGGAGTGAGAGAAAATGGAGCAGAAAAAAATCTTTTCTATGCTACAAAATGGTGATAATACAGGAAATAATGTCAAAAGCAGAAGCTGATGAGATCAGGGCTTTAAAAAAGGTGCTGATGGGGTGAACTTTACTGATTAGATGTATAAGCAGCAGGAAACGTTGGTCTGACATTTGATCCTCCAGAGAGGGATGGTTTGGATTCCCGTAGTACATATTAATGCAAAAAAGTATTCCTAAAGATTCTCACAGCTCTGGGGGGATGCATCACACAGTATTGCTTTCTCATCATTTGTTGGTAGAAATCCTGTTGCTTTTGCAATGTGCAGAAAGTATTTATTATCAAGATAAATGGACACTTCCATTTCCAGATCTATAGTGCTGTGTATCACTCAAGTCCAGAGACACCAGGTTTTTAACACTGTAATCTGAAAGTTCTTGATCTGAGGCCAACCTGTCCATTTAACAGCCAAGGAGCCACCTATCACTGGCTGGGAAAGGCTTGAAGTATCTGTTTTGTGATTACATTGAAGAGCAGCCTCTCCACTTTGGGCTTGTTGATATTGCTAAACTTTCCAAACTGTTTTAGCAAGAACCCCAAGGAGTGAATGCAGCTATTAGGTTCCTGGCTTATGTCCTGTATAAGTTGTGTCTAATACGTGTCTTGTTCACATCGCAGAGCCCCTGGGGCTTGGTTGGGGAAGTAAGACTTCTGAGAGGTTAAAACAAAGTAATAACAGGAACAGAACCCCACTGTTTCTCTCAGACACTGGGCACTGTGCATGGCACTGGCAGCAGCACCACTTGCTGCAGTTGCCAAACCTTTCCCATTACAGGACCTGCACTTCAGATCCCTGCACTGCCAGATTTGTTTTGGCTGAAGTTCCTCAGCTGAGTGCCAGCCTCAGATTTTGTGTTTGTTCACATGAAAAAACGTTCACACAACTTCTAACAAAGTCTAGGGAAATCCCTGTAAGGCCTTGATACTTGGCAGGGACATTATGGGATACCTGGGAGGAAACCACCTGAGTTTGGCAGATAAATTCTCCACAGGTAAGCATTCTCTACCCTGGGGATGAACAGCTGGAATAGGTCTTGCTCAGCAACTGCTTTTCCTTATGAACAGTGCCAGGGAGCACAACCAAAAGTGACTGTCTTTTCTTGGCTTTCAGGGATGTCTAAGCAGGGAGGGGAAGGAGGAAACAGCTTAGAGATGGGGATTTGGTGGAAGGAGTTGGCCAGCAAAAAGTGGAGTTGAAGCAGGTCAGGGACTGAGATGTGGCTCCAAAGCTGGGGATTAGGGGCTGGGGGGATGTTGGATGATGCATCCAGGCAGTGTTTGGGGATTAGGCAGATATTCCACTACAAAATCACTTTTTCTGGCCAAGGCTGCTGCACTGCTGATGTCGACAGTCAAATTGCTTTTATGTCATCACTGGTGGCTTTCTGCAGCTATCCAAATCTCTTGTTCCTGTGCTGTCCTCTCCATGTCTTAGACAAAGCCCTGGCGGGTACCATTCTGTGCTGCTTGAAGAGATGAGGCTGGATAAGAGTAAAGGGAATGAAGTAGGTAGTATCTGAAGAGCAGTAGGGGACTTCAACAGCTGTATTTGGTCTTCTTCATGTCTGGTTGAAGCGGGGCTGTCTGAAGAGAGGAGATCATTGTAGGCTACCACAACTAGCAGAACTTCATCCTCCTTGTGCAGCTATTCCAACAATCCCTCTCTTCCTAATTATTCACTTAGGTTTTGAGATTGTCTTTAGCTCATCTTAAACAGAAAGAATATTGCCACTACACTTAGGTCTAGTTTTAGCAAGAAAGGCAATAAAAATCCAAGCTGCATGTAGACATTTACTGCATTATGAATGTTGACTGAACTGTTGCTCTTTCTCCAACCTTACCAGGGGCTGGTGTGTGCACAGCCATGTCCTCCTGGAACATTTGGAATTAACTGCAGCCAGGACTGCCCATGCCACAACGGAGGACACTGTGATCCTGTGACAGGAAAATGCATCTGCACGGCTGGCTATATAGGAGACAGGTAAAAATCAGCCCCAAAAGCCTTTAGTTTTAACCATGGACAGGCAATATTTATACCCCTTCTAGAACAATCTTACTCTCTGAAAAATGATGTTATGTTCCCATTGTTCCAGTTAGGTTCATCCTTCTGAAGCAGTTCAAGCAGTATAAATGTGGTAACGTTATTACTTTTTATTGGCACTGCTCTTCACTTACAGGGTTTTTTTTTTAAATATAACTTTAAATTTAATGGATTACATTTAATTTAGATATTTACAGTGATAAATTTAATAGAGAGCATTGCATGTTTACAAGATATGTAAATGAACTGTATTTATACAAATTAATATCCTTGAGAGTGAGCAAGGCAGCAGTTTAATGCTTCCTTCAGCCCCTTCTGTGCTGCTGCAGCACTGATCCATCTCAGGCACCAACAAAAGGTGATAAATCCTCAGAATTTATAAACCAGAGCCTTCATCCATAAATCCATCAGAGGAGGTGATAATATTGTTTTACAAAGGTGTCGTGGATTTAGCAAAATGACTACACAGCAAAGTCAAGATGGGAATGCAGCACATGTTGGCTTAGTCCTGCTCATTGGAATTTCTCATTTCTTGCTTCATTGTATAATTATCAGGTCTTCATAACAAACAAAGAGACTGACCTTCAGGGCTCAGAAGGCTGTGCTCTTCCCCATTAAATGTGGAAGTTCCTCGATTCCATTTATTGACAGTGGTAGATGGAGGTGGCTCTTGAGGTGACATCAGGATTTGCATGTGGTTGACTATGGTAGAAATATGAATTATTTCAAATTAATTTAGTGGAGAAGACATCAGGATGTCTCTCTTCGCCTGCCCTACATCTGGAGACAGTGATTTCAGCCACTGGGTACCATATAAATATTGTTGTTAACAAAAGCTCTCTCTTTCTCTCCTTTTGGGGACAATTGCACTAAAGGAAGCAACAGTGCAGCCTGGACGCTTACACTAGTGACCACATATCAATCCCAAGTTGTCCCCATGTCAATCCCAAGTGCTGGCCATGCTCAGGAAGCTGACACAAGCCCTCTCTCTCTAAGTCTCCTCATTTGATTATTGCAGACCTAGATTGATTTCTGGCTGTAGGTGAATCAACACTGTGAGAGCTGTCAGGAGCTCCCAGCAGCAGCCCAGTGCTGAGCCAGCTTCTTTGCTCAGCTCCCAGTATAACTCATGTTGGGAATGAGGAAAGGAGGTGGCAAGTAGAAAGCTCACCTACCCCATCCTGGAGCAGGGAAGTAAAATGTAGACACTGAAAGGAGAGGCTGAAGAGCCAAGTGTAGGAGGGTGGAGGGATGGATGAGAACAGAAGGAAGTTCAGTGAACTGTCAGTTTGGAAAGCTTTTCTAGCAGCAGGGAGAAGCTGCATTAGCCTAGAAATTCCCACCTTTCAAATGGATTCTCAGAAGGCTGAAACATATTTATATATCAGTCTTTAATCAGCCTTCAAGTAGGGAAGTGAAACCTTAGGCTCATTATGTTCAGTTGGAGTCTAGCCTCTCGCTTGGGCTGGGACAGCATGCTGCCTGTGATGGTTTGTTCTCCACAGGCACACAAACCCTTACCTTGCTGTTAACTACAGCTTGCTTAGGGCACATTGCCCTTTGATTTCAGTGAGGACAGCAGTGGGCACAAGGTCTTTAAAAACCTAAATTGCTTTCCCTAGTTAGGTGTTCATACAGCATGGACAATGAGACAGGGTAGTCAGCACTGTTGTAGCTTAAAGTCTATTTTACGCTCTGGATCTCATGCAAGTGTTGCAGTGTTACAGTGTAATTCCAAGTATAGCAGGAGAATGCTGCTGCACAAAAAAAATCTATTAAATTATACAAGGCACTGAAAAAATTTTCTTCAGAACAACAGATACTCTGAATAACCACAATAAAAATGTAAATACACTTTAGCTACTGAGTCAGTAAGTCCTAAATAATGCTACAGGGCATCGTCTGTTGCAGAGGAACATATATTTAGATAAATATCTGTGGGGCTAAAATGGTCATAAAGGTCCAGGTAAGTGTAGTTGCCACCTTTGTTCCCTACCTGTTTTCCAAGAAGGAGCTCTGTACTGAGTATCTAGGAAATCAGCAAGCACTATTAATAACTCCAGGAAGCTTTGTGCTTTGCTGCAATGACTGTCTGTGTCACATAAATGTATGTTTCGCAAACTGGAAAGGAATAATAGCAGAAGCGCCATTAGAAGCTGAGGATGGGGTGTCTGAGAGTTGAGCAGCTGACAGGAAAAGTGAACATACTGTTTGAACTCTGTTTTCTATATTGCTGTTGAAACTAAAGCTCACAGAACAAATACCACATTTGTTGCAACTCTGTGAGCAGACTAATTCTCTTGTTGTTGTGTTTGCACCTGCATCTTTTCTCTACAAGATGGCAATCTGCAGGTTAGTGTGTTTTGGATGACTTTTAGTATTTGTGTGTGCTACATAAGTGTAGCGTGGTTTCAAAATAAACAAACAGAAAAGCCTAAAATACTTTTTACAGCATTATTCTGTGAGGAAAACATATCTGGAGAGAATGTAGGTGTGTGGGGTAAGTTCATCTGTTAAACAGGCTGTCTTATGCTTAATATTTTCTGAAATTGCTTTCATTAATTCTACAGGTGACAGCCGTATTATCCTATCCCAACCCAAATAATTATAGTACATATTAAAGTTCAGTGGATATTATAATACAAATGTCCCCAGATAGGCAGAAAGCAATGTAAATTAAACAAGAAACATAACTAGGGCTTAGCAGCTCATTTTGTAATTTAATTGAACAATGTATCTGGTTGTTAATGGTGCTACGGACACATTAGATTGATATGTTGCAAAGGAAAGATGTTTAAGTAGAAAGCTAATTCCTGCTGTGATTATTCTTATGTTCCAGAGGAGTCATTATTAGTATTCTTTGTATAAAATTCATTAGCGGTAGCTGCTTGATCTCCAAATAAGTAAGTTGGTTAAATTGTTAGTAGAAAAAGGCTAATTATGTAAATAGATTAGGTCATCAATATTTCATTTCCAGATGTTTTTCTTCCTGCTAGGTAATGCTTCATCTTCTATAAATATAGAATGATACAGTGCACTATTGACTGAGTATTCATCTCGCTGAGTACAGTGCTCTCCTGCTAACTGGTAGAGCTCTATATAGCAGCAGAGGCATAAGGCATCTTAATGTGATCTTCATTGCATTTCATTTGTTCTGAGTGTTTCAGTCCTAATGTTACCCATTCTTTGTAGGTTATTTCCTTTGCAGCTGAACTTTCCTGAGAGCAGCCAGTGCCACTGGTGATTCCCTAGGCTCTTTCCTTTCCTGTGTCACTGGCTCCTCTCTCTTTGGGTCCAATCTGAGCTCCTGAACTTGGATTGTGTAACTAGTAGCTGTGAAGATGCTTGCTGCAATTAAATCACTAGCTAGGCCTTTTGTTTTGTTCATTTATTTTTAGCAAACTGTGATCATCAGAAGCTTCAAAAGTAATGCTCTTCTTATACACTGACTGTGTTCATTGCAGTTTTGCCTGGCTTGCACCACACATTAATCTTTTATTACTGATCATTATATTAACTCTCACCTGCCAGCTGTGAAATGACCTGCAGAAAGACATTTAACAATTGCTTCTATCCACTGAGTTTACAGTACACACTTTAATCAATGCTCAGGATTAAATTAATGCTGATAGGCAATTTCCAATATCTGGCATCCATGCGATAAGGGAATTGCACTTTTCTGGGCTTCTTTTTCTGTTTGTTATTAACTGAAAAGGTCTGTCTGTATTTCACGGTGGATCATGTAAACTGTAGGACTGACTCGTTGCAGAATCTTGAAACCCCTGAATTGTGTCAAGCACAGAATCAGCTGCTTTCTGTAGGACCTTAGTTAAGCTTTTCAAAGCAGGAAATATTAGGAACGCTGAAACTGGTTGTGTAGGACAGTGAAAGAGACTTTTAGGCAGATTTCATCATATATCCAGTAGGGATATATTTTAAACAGTACGTGGAAGGTGCAATTTAAAGCAATTTGTGTATAGTGTTTGCAGGTTCAAATATTAAAAATGTAGGCAATTTTGGAGAACATACTACACTAAGGAGCGTGAAAGTGATTTGTCTTGGGATTTTATACTACTGAGCATCCCTGGAGTAGGAGACGAAAAGCAAATTTGAGCTTTAGTTACTCAGAACAAAAAAGACAAAGAGTCTATTTTCTCCTAGTTGGTATAAATCTGGTGCAGTGACAGCATGGAGGGAAAGTAAAACTACACATTGCTGGAGAGCACTTTACTCACTATTACTTAATAGAGCACGTTCCCCTTCAATCCTTATTACCACTAAGAGGACCATATGCTTTTAAAGAAGGTGCATGATCCTTCCGTAATAAAGAGAAAGCAAAGAGATGAGGGGGTTTTTATAAAGTATCTTATTCCCTATCAATTTCTTATGGTTGATGAATGGGATTGTCAAGGTCCAGGAAACAAGAATGCACTTTGTTAACTAAAGTAATATTAACTAATGCAAATTTTGCAGGATATAATTGGAAAGAGATTAATGCACTCTCAGTTAACAGCACTTTGTGTGCCCAAGATATCGCACCACTCCACTGATATCATCATCCACAGTATATTACTCAAATAAATGAGCAATAATTTTGTACTTCATTCATCAACAACAACATCCCTGCGTAAAAGTCAGAAGCAGACTAAGCTACAGCATTTGATTGGATCCTCTCTCATATACTTCATTGCAGGTGTCAAGAAGAGTGTCCTATTGGGACATACGGCTTTCAGTGCACACAAAAATGTGACTGCCAAAATGGTGCGAAGTGTTACCATGTAAATGGAGCATGCATATGTGATCCTGGATTTAAAGGGATTTATTGCCAAGAAAGAATGTGTCCAGAAGGGTTTTATGGCCTCAAATGCAATAAGAGATGTCCTTGCAGTATTACCAACACTCTCAGGTACGTGTACATTGAATCATACAGTAGTGCAGGGACTGGTCAAATAAAAGCATTGGAAAAATATTTAATTAACTGCACCTACTCCCTTTTCTGCTCTAATTTTAATTAAGAACACAGTTCATCCGGCTTGCAACCTTTGATTTAAATGACCTTAGGTTTGGAACCATGAGCCTCAGTCCAACTGGCTACTAAGCATGTATCTGTTAGCCATCAAAACAGTTCATCTACAGCCTGAAACAACCTGGCATATGGCCTTATACTGTAGCTGTAGTCTTCTAGGCATAAGAATAGTCAGATGATGCCCATATGTATGTCAAATGACCCACTGAAGTTTAAAAATAGGGATATATTTACTCAAATCCATCACTTTGTCTCTTTTTATGACATGGTTTTTCCTGTTAGATCCATAGACAGCGAGGGGACTTTCAAAATGAAACCTAATTTGCTTCAGTTTATGTCTTGTGGCAAACTACCTTGTTGAAAACACTTGAGGCAGATGTATAAATAGACTGAAATCAATATCCTCAAGTCAGCCTATGGAACTGTAACAAAGTTGACATTGTCAAAGTAGACTTCTCATGTGTGCCTATTTTTGCTCTTCATTCAATATTTGTACGTGTGAAAATTTGAGGGAAATAAAGACCAGGGAAATATACCTAAAATGGAATAAACCCCACTTACAAGGTCGGGTTGTGATGTTTTATTCCCTTTTCCTTTTTTAGGACCCGATTCTTGAGGTTCTCACCTTGAGCACCTAATACAAGATAGGTTGAATTTACTTTCCCACTGTAGGCTTGAATAAACTTTTCAAACCCTGAAAAAAAGGAAGAATTGAAGACTCTTCCTTATTATCTTGTTTATTATCCTATTTACCTTTTGTAACTTTTTGCCTTGTTTACTGACTGCTGGAATTGCTATCTGGAGATTCCTTAATTCCTCACATGCAATAAAGGGAGCGTGGACAGCAAAACCACCCTGGCCTGAGCTATTCCGCTGGACTAGAGTGCCCACATTTCCTTGCCATGCCCCTCAGTTCCCACTTGATTTTTTCTGTTTTCTGTCCATGAATGTTAAGCATTTATAGCCAAGTCAGGATGATGCAGGCTTCAGAGGGAGCTGGGGATAATAGATGCCCAAGCAAATCTGCCCTTGATACGGGCATCCTTCAGTTTTAAACCAGACAGGCAGGGACCTGACTGCCTTGCTGATGATGGCAAACCTACCTTGCAGCCTTGCAGCCTGTGAAAATATAAACACTCTCCTCAATTATGCATGCAAGCAATCCCACCTAATTTGTGTGCATGCACACACACACTCACACACACCCTCCACTTCAGGCAAATCTGTTTGTGTGCTTGAGATAGACTCCATTTGTCTCAGTCTTGGAAATAAACAGGTGACCTTTCTTGTGAATTCAAGTTCAGCTGTGAATGGTGAGGCTTTGCTTAACTGAAAGTCAAAGCTCACAATGGATTATTTAAAAGCCTTGTAATTCTGATGATACAAGTCCTCTACAGAGAGCTCCAGCTCTGCTGGGTTTGCCTGCAAGGAACCCGCTTCTCTACCTCAGAGAAGCTCTGTACAACAGGCTTCTATCACTCCTGATTATTTTGTGTATCACGAAATCAAGGCCAAAAAAAATAATACCCGTAAGGCATGAGCATCATACACAAACAGCTAATGTTGTGTTGTACCAAAGATAGGGGTGTCAGGAGTTACTGCAGTGAGCTAAGGTATGAATTCCTTCATGTCACATCACTCTGCAGCACTCACCAGTGTGCAAGGCTAAAACCTGTGGTAAATGCAAGCTAAACTGTTCCTCTATGAAAGCTCTTCTTCATGTGACCTGGAGGGTGAAAATGCACTCTTGGACTGTAGCTGCCATGTTGGTCCTCATCCCAACTCCTGGCCTGCAGAAAGCTGCTTGTGTGCTTGTTTTCCCATAAAGCTGTACATAGAGTGGAAGGACTGCAGGCCACGGGCAGGACTGAGCGTGGCTGCTCTTTCTCAGCTAAGGGTTCAAGTCAGTAAAAGTCTTTTTAGTAGGTGAAGGCTTTGGTTTTGAGGGTGCAAGAATTCATCCTGGGTTACTCAAAGAGGTGCTCTGGGGGTTTGCCAGAAGATCCTTCCTGAAAGAACAGACTGGCACGATCCAGCTGTGGAGAAGGATGAGGTCTCAAGTTGGGTCAAATCCTCTTGCAGCTCTTTTCTGGGCACACGGTCATTCTCACACACCATGTGCCTGACAGATAGGTTTTAATGCCTTCTCTCCCATCACTGCTCCATCAGCTTCACTGTCAGCCTCCTCTGCTCAGATGGTATCTCCATTTCCTTAATAAATGAGTCTAGTCTCTCCATTGATAAAATCTCCCTTTTCCCTACATCTTATCACTGCTGTTACGGTACAAAGAGGTACCAGCCAGCTGTAGATCAGTAAATGTTCTTTCATTCATCCATGGTATTTCAGCTTTCCACTTTTCAATGAGCTCCTTAGAGTGCCATCAATTCCTGAGCCAAAGGAGTGTCAGAGTTGATGGAAAATGACCTTCTCCGAAGGCACTCCATATTCTGAACAAATCTTTCCACTGATTGTTTAACCAGTCCCATACAGCACACTTCCCACCCATCTCCTCCCATTCTTCTGCTGAATCTTTGTCATGACTGGAATTGGTCTTCCAAAGTGATTCGTTTACTGACAGCCATCTATTTTCCCTAGAAGCAGTTTAAATTGTTGGCTACTTGTAGCAATACCTCGGTGGGCAGGATAATTGTATATAAACACTGAAAGAAGGTGATGGAAGCTTGCTTATTTTTGTCAATGGTTTTGATTCATTTGATTTAGTTATTCTAGAGCTGAAACAGAAAGTTTTGAGGGCTTTGAGGAGCAGGTTGGGGAGGAACATTGAGAAATACACAATCAGCTTTTCTATTTTCATAGATGTATTTTAATGTCTGAAGAGATCAATGTGATCTCTACTCTAACCTCTTGCATAGTAATGGCTGAAGAGCATCATCCAATAACTTCTGCATCAAATCACACTGAAAGGCACTTTGTACAGAACCTCTGAACAACCCCTGAGTTAGGTAGTTTAGAATGTGTTGGTGACTTGGCCTGTCCTTCCACAGGTAAGAGTATACCTGTGAGAATTC
>JBCJKH010035910.1:0-45428 GCA_039877255.1 Loriculus beryllinus
CCGATCTTACCATATTAGACCTAAAAGCCAGTGTAGAGAAACATTATTGTTGACAGCTTGATGTTCACTTTTTTTCAATGCTAGAGCTAGATATGCAGTAAGACCTGCTGCACTAAATACATCAAAAAATCATTTGAATGAAACTTCTCTCGCATAGGAATGGGGAATGAAGGGAAGCTTCTGCAATTTAAAGCCTGATATACACAAGTTGGGGGTAGACAGGACTGGAGTGCTTTAAAGCAACTTACTAATTATGTTAATGCTGACCACTTAACCTACAACCTTGGATCTCATTTAAATTTAGTCCTCTGTGTGTGTTCCTTTTTTTTAAAGAAAAACAAGAACAAATTTTCTAATGTGATACGCAAAAGGTGCCAATGGGGCTTCAGAGGTATCTTTAGTAGATGATAACTTCAGGTTCCCCATCATGTCACCTTGCTCAGTTTGTCTGACACATCTGATGGGGTTAGGCATGGGTTTCCCTCACCTTCTTTCAGTCTCTTGTCCAGTCCATCCCAATTCTTCTGGTTGCAGCCTCACCAATCTCCTTGTACTAATCCTCTCTCATCCGGTACAGAGACAAAATCTGTGTGCACATGTGGGATGCTGCTGGCTACCATAAGAACACAGGAACTCTGTTCTGATGTGCGGCTTTGTTTAAGTAGGGAAATTGATTTCATAAAAAATACAGCTTTGTAGCTGTAATCCTCCTGCATAGTGCAGTGCTAGATAACCTGATAGGCAAGAGGACAGCCCTGCCTACAATACCTTCTCCAACACAACTTGAGTGGTGAGAGCACAAAATGAACAAGGCAAAAAGTGTATACATGAGAAGAAAAGTCTTTATAATGGAATGCTTTGAGAGTCTATTATATAATATACAAAATCTGTGGTAAAAACTGCAGTTTTAAAGAAAATGAGGGAACAATTAATTTCTTAACCTGTAATTGTATTTCTGCATAAAGTGACTACATATTAAATATGTTCTGTTTCTTTGTTTCAGATTGCACAGAAGCTGAGGCAGGCACTCAGCCGCTTTCCTATGATGTAGAGAATAAGAAGTAGTCAACAATAAAGAGCAACTCCGAAGTGCTTTTCTGATTTTGGGGCAATGCTAATAAAAACTTGTTAGCCTTTGCTAACCCACCAAACCCACCAAAAAAACCCCAATGACAACAATCAGTTGTAGAAAAAAAAAGATAATTGTTTAAAATTTCACTTTATCAGCTGAAATCATAAGATAAGGTTCTCTTGCCTTGAATGGTCTCCCATTTGTATCATTATTTAAATAAAAACAGCCAGATAATGCTGTCATTTTTGGGGCTCTAAATTATCAAACTGGTATGTTGCTATGGACTTCATGCAGACTTGCATCTATCAGATGTTCTTCCAAAAACTCTTAATCAACATCAGATTTACGAATTTGTATCTTTTAAGTGGGAAAGCAGACAAGCTTGAGAGAATTAATACTCATATGCAGTTCAGCTCTCTAGCGATTCAGTAGCCAGGAGGAGTTATATTCGTGTATGTTTCTGGTACATGTTCACGATAATCTCCTGAATTAATACTTTGTTCTAAGTTTTGCTTCCCATAATCAGCCATGGCATACTGCTCCTATTATGACTTCTGGTAAATACCTCTTTCTTCCTTTTCTCTTTTTTTTTTTTTTCCTTCCAACTAAATCTTGTAATTGTGGCACAACACCTCAGAGCTTATGTCAGGCTCTTTTCTTTCTTGCTATGCACTGTGTAAGAAGACAAAGTACAAACAAGAAATGAGCCATTCAGGAAGGTTGCGAAAACAGTTTTCCATACCAGCACTTTGACACTCCCCAGTATTATGCCATAAGGCACTGGTGTTCCTCAGTGCTGTACAGAGACAGCTTCCCTTTTACCCCTCAGAGTTTAAAGCCCTTTGGCAGAGGGGACACTGCCACATCTAACCCAAACTACTAGATGTCCCCAAATTCCAACTAAACTCAGGTCTTCATGTAGTAGTATGGTGTGCTTTTGGCTTGGGTTAACTTTTTGTTACCTTCTAATGCAAACTAAAAGGTGACAAAAGTACTGAATAACATCATTAGTTATCCCACAAACTCTGTGCTTTGATCATCATCTCTTACCAAGTGGGCCAGTGACCCTTTCATATGACTGAAGCATCATTTATATGAGGCATAGGCTTTTCAAAGCAGAAAGCCACCACCAACCCTGTGCACAGTGGGCTCTGACTGCAGTAATTCATTTCATGCCGTAAAGCAAAGCACAAAAGCCAAAATGCAGTTTTTGCTAAAATGTGCCTAGAAAACAAACATTTCAGGAAAAGGAAAAACCAAACCAAGGCATTTTACCAATAAGCCATTCTAAGGGACGGGTACAGTCTGCTGGTTGAATAGTTGCCTTATTCTGTTTTGCATTGGTGTTACTTTTGTGTGGTAGAAGGAAAATCTGGGCCTGCCTGAATAACCTGAAACCAAACCAAACCAGACTAAGCCTAAGTCTAGATGCTTTTCAGTGTCTCTGGTTTTGTTCACATTTTATAAACCTTGTCTTTTTCTCCTCCCAGTTTTAGTTGTTTGCTTCCAGAATTCCATAGCGTTAGTGTTGTTTGATACAGCCATTTAAATATGTACAAATTGTAAAGAATGTGTATAAATGTTTTACACCAAATGTAAGATCTGCTTGCATGTAGAAGCAGCTTCTATAATAAATTGTTACAATATGTACAGTAAATTCTGAAATCACCTTTTCAAGCCAGCATTTTTTTAGTATTTGTATATTCACTTTTTGGTAATGAAATTTCTTTGTAACAGTCTCTTAATTTGGGAGGGGAAAGGGGGTGGGGGTCTTTTTACCAATCCTTAAATAGCTCCATATGCACTAAAGCTGAAGGCTCTTTACCTTGAAGGGATTGTTTTGGAATGTAAGCTGTGCATTCCCAGTGCAGGGAAGCTATGACAGTAGCAACTGTGTCAGAGATGCAGCATTTTGGCACAAAAGAGAAACTGTTAAAAGACTTCTAGTAAAATGAAGTTAAAACTGGTAAATAAATATTTATGTATATCCACCAGACTATTTTATTTTTTTGTTTTTTCCTTGAAATCATCGTGTTGCTTTTTAACAGGGCGGTACAGTGTGAGACACGTCCTCGTAACTCTTCATCAGCTTATACGCACTGGCCAGCTGAGAAAGGAGAAAGCATCCATGTGTCTTCCATGAAGCGGGCATCCCAACTGAAGGGTATAATAGTGCTAGTGACTGCAGACCAGCAAAGGCTACGCATATGTTGTAAGCTATCATTATTCAGGTCAGTCTAGCTCATGGCTGATAGAGCCCTCCTGACTGCAAATAAGTAGTAGAGCACAGTGCTACTGTGTATTCCTGGCTTTGTGTCGGCATGGTGTTGACCCAGAATAGGAATTTGATTGTCTTTGGTATTTGTTTTTTAAATTAGACATCAATAGTGGCATAGTTAGGTTGAGTGAGTTGGGAGCAACAGAAAATCTTCACCCTGAAGACGCAGTCATGAAACTGTTATAACAAGTTGGAGTAAGACTTGAGCAGTGCCCTCCTGAATTCTGTTTGTCATAGCTGAATAATTAATCTCTCTGGAGAATCAGAAAGCTTTAAGACTGTTTCCTGGCTTATGCTTTTCTTCAAGGGTGAGCCAAACACTGGCATTATTCCAGTGACTTTTACAAAGTCATCAAGCGCTCTAGCTGTTGGATTTAACCTTGTATTTTAATAGTTTCTTCTGTTACTGGTTTTTTACACTAAAACTGTAGCTATACAAAGGGGAATGCTATCTGTATGTCTTGTCTATGGTTAATCTCACATGTGATTAGACTGCAGCAGCAGGTAGTATTGTTGCAGTGTATGGTACATTTTTGGAAGAGTACTGTGTACTGCAATTAGAATATCTTTAATGCTGTAATGAGGACTAGCTTTGCCTGAGTACTGACATTTTTACATTACTGAGCAATTCATGTTTTTTATGACAAAGTAGTTGAGAAAGTACTACCATAACATACTTACTCTGTAAATTCTGATTGAATAATATACATCAATTTTACTGCTGCCAAAATTATTCTTGCTTAGTGCAGCAGACTAATTCAGACCAGCAGCCTGTAAAGAAAGAGATGCCTCTCTTGTGCTATGGTTCAGTTTGAAGTGGTCAAGACACTCTGCCAGTCTGAATTGGCCAGTGTACTCCACATCCTTGTGCATGCAACCACCTGCAGCAAGAAAAGTGCTTGCTAGGCAGGCATCCTATTTGGCTGCTCCTGCATTCCTTAGGGCTTCACACTGAGATGTGTGACTATGCAGCAGAGGAAGGCAAGTTGAGGGGGGAGGTCTTCAGTCACTTGTTTTTTTTCCACTGTACATACTTTCAACATTTTTCTATAACACTTTTGATAAAAGTAACCCTAATAACTGATATAATAACAAGTTCAGAACAGGAGAGGTAACCACCTGTGATGGAAAAAAAAGGCTTTTCAGTCTAAAGAATCCCCAACAAAAATACCTCATAGAACTAGAAACACAGGGACTGGCTGCAGACCAGTCCACCCATCCCGTATTTTCCCATCCATCCATCCGTTATACCCATACCTTAAAGCACACCTGATTCACAAATACACATTTTCTTGGAATCTTGAAGATTCCACAGTGTGTCAGCATAGTATTTTACAGTAAATCAGCATGTTATTGCTTGGAAAGCTTTCCTTTGCATCTATCATCTCTTCTGTAAGTTGTGTGCATATGAAATACTACCTCTATGCTTGAGTTTTCATTAACTAGAACAGTTAACCAATATATCTAATAATGTTTACATGCTAAAAGTCTTTCTTCATGTTGATGTGTATTGCCTTTCTTTCCTTGGTGCATAAAATGAGCCTGTTCTCTTGCTTATACAAGTTCTGTCAATATATGCCAGGGTGAGAATTGTACCTCTCACCCTTCCAATAGTCATGCTGCTGGCCCATCAGTTTATGGTATTTATGCACATCACCTTGCTGTATTCCTGCCTGGCTGCATAACTTCCATACAGTGGCCAAATACTGTATGCAGATCTTTGTGCATCTGTCACAACTAAAATACAATTCCCAACCACACTTTCAATTTACAATACTTGTTTCTGCCTGTACTTGCAATCCAGAGCTAGTTGGGGTCATGCAGGTTGTTTTGCTTTTAACAAATTTATGTTATATTCCAGTTATTTTATGGACTTTTAGTGTCAGTTTTCAACTTGTTTTATGCCTACCTTGTAGTCACTGTATTTAGAATACATTTTCTTGAATTTCTTCTGAGATCTGAATGTAAGAAATTTGTCAAAATTCTAAAACCCTGCTGTGTGTATCTCTGTACCCCCTGTGTTTAAGTGGGTTAATCTTCCAGTCGAGGAGGATGTTTGACTGAGACACTGGAATGGATTGCCCAAGGAGGTTGTGAGTGCTCCACCCTTGGGCAGTGTTCAAGGTCAGGTTGGACAAAGCCTTGGGTGGCATGGTTTAGTGTGAGGTGTCCCTGCCCATAGCAGGTGGGCTGGAACTAGATGATCTTAAGGTCCTTTCCAACCCTAACTATTCTATGATTCTATTTACACAGGTTGTTTTCAGCAAAATGCTGTTTTTTGCTGCACTTTTTTTTTCACCCTTCCCCCCCCCCCCCCCATGGCTTTTTGAACATCAGTTGTGGCTTTGGGATTTTTTGCAGTATCTTTGCTGATGAAAATCAGTGTCTACCGCCTTCCTGCTGAACTTTCTGAACTGTAGGTTCTTGTCATCTGCAGAGTTAAAACCTGTTTGCTCCATGGTAGACTCGATTAGTTTCTCTGAACCAGCCCTGTCAGTCTGAAGCCAGCTTTCTCACATTTATTAAACACTCTTCTTCCCTTCTTTGGCCTGTGGCTGTATTCTATTAAAATATATCTTTGTAAGTCACATCTTTTTCTGCTGGGGCTGAAGCAAGAACGTGTTTCTTATGTACTGTTTTCTGTTAACAGCAGACTTTTGCTACCCTTAGTTTTATACCTAGCATCTTTAAAAACTATTCACTTTTTACAGTTATTTGCTAATAGCGTCCATCAATTTGAGGTCACTTCTAATTCACTTTGCCTTCCGTTGCAATTAAATCTCAGTAGATCCAAATCTAAAATTGTTACTCTTCACTGGTATGTTTTTATCTTCTGAAATGTCATTCTGCGAACAAACAATTCTATGAACTTCTACACCAAGAAATAGTTTTCAATTTAAGAATAAAATAGAGCAGAATTGTAAAGATATGACTAAGTTGCTAGCTCCAAGATGTTTCTTAGAGGTTATCTCAGCAGAACAATGACAAGTGGTAGGTGTATAAAAATAACAGAAAATGTAGAAAGATTATGGAGGCTTATGTGGCATTTGGACTAGATGATCTCTAGAGGTCTTTTCCAACCCTAATGATTCTGCTTTAGTTTCTTTTGAATTGGATGTTAGTTATATAACTGTAGTTATTAGGCTATTCCCAAAGATACTCGCCAAAAGCAAGGAATAGGGGACAAGTGGTACGTGTGTATGCACATATATAGGGACATGCAGTATTCGTACTAGTTGAGCTGAGCTGGTCCCTGTGGGCTGTCAAGTCTGAGAAGAAAGGCATCAAACTGAGGAAATGGATCAGCCAGGTAACCAGGCAGGTTCTTTGTCCATCTAATGGAACTGATAAATGGGAATGCAGGAGCGAGGGATACAGAAGAAAGGATTTGTGGTCAATCAGCTTAGAGGTTTGGCTGGGACAGTGGAAGAGCATTGTCTGAAGAACTTGGAAAGGCAGAGAAAGTCTGTGAGTCTGGAGAGGGAAGAAAGAAAGGAGAAAAAAAAAAACATGAAAAAAAATAATAAAAGTTCTCTTTTAGATTTTGAATTCCTTTTCAGGGTTTCCTGAAAAGATTTACCCAAAGGGAGAGAAGGGGCAGTGGTTAAGTTAATTTTATTTAGCTGCTAAGTCTCTGCCAGAAATAACTGCACTTTGGAGCCCTTGCATAATTTCAACTATAATGTTTCTTAGGAAAATGCCTCTGTGCTGGGCTACCTAGAAGGGGTGAGCTTAAGCTGTTAGGATCAGTAAAAGGTGGTGTGGAGTCAGTAGGCTGTGCAACCCAACTTGCACGAAGGGGTGACCAACAGAAAGGATGTGTCTGTAAATATGGTGCTGAGCTTAGGGGAGGAAGAGCACTGCACATCATCTAAACCAAAGCAGCTCATGTGCCCTGGCACTAAAATACAGCTGCTGGGGGGTGTCTGGCCAAGGGAGCATGCTATGGTCTGGTGATCCAGTGTCTGTGTTCCTTCAGACTTCTGCCTGCCTGTGAGTAATGTCTGCCTTAGGCCAGGAAAGGTACCTTTTGCTGTCGAACACCTGTACCAGGATTTGTGGGTATTCCATCATCTCACTGATAGGGAAGGTGAGGGACAAATGAATTGTCACATGCCAAGAAAGTAGGAGGACTGTGAATGGAACCCAAGTACTAATTCTGAGGAAGTAATTTGATTCTGAAATTCAGCTAAAACTCAAAACTGTAATCCCCGATGCCTGCCCAGCTTCCTTCTCTTCCCTTGGGCTTTCTCCCCCACTCCAGCCTCTTCAGCTGATGCCTGACTCCAGAGCTCCTGATCTTTGCAATGGTAAGGTTTCTGATACATGGATTTCTTAAAAGCCCTTTGAAATGTTTGTGAGAATCCCTCCCCATGTTTTTTTTAAACCTGCCACTGTAATGTCCAAGGGCATGCTAGAAACAAAGACCTTCAGAAGCCCAGAACAAGACAGCACCACTGTTTATCTTATGTTCCTCTATTTATATTTTATTATTTTTAACCAAATTATTTGCAAGCCAGGCACAGCATCTTGTCAAGTTTGGTGCATCCAATAATACAATGATTCACCAAGTTGAACTACAGCCAAAGAGGAAGGTACCTCAAAAGTGAGGGCCATACGAGGGTGAGGGACAGTTATGTATTTGTTCACAAGTTCCCAACTAGCTGACTATTATTTTTAAGCTCAGTAAAGATTTTGCTTAAAAACTCACCAGCTGGAAGTGGAAATTTAAATGTAGCATCTGTTGCGGTATAGTAGCAAAATAGATGCAAGGCTGCTTGCTGTTAGGATGTAGCTGCTGAGCTTGATGCTGCCTCAGAAGGTTCCCGGCTGATCGCACTCACCAGGACTGCATCAGAAAAGGATTTGTTATGCCTGCAAAGAAAGTTGAGAAGTAAGGAAACTCTTCATTTGTCTTCCCTGTTAAAATAGTGACACTTTTCTGGCTGGTTCCAAATTGCACCTACCAAACTTACAGCAAGGCCTCTTTCTGTAGAGCACTTCATCCCTCATATGTTTACGCTTACTTGGCAATGGATAAATTTTACCAAGGTAACAACTAGTGCCAGTCTATCTGCTGCTTATAAACACAGTCTTAATGCTTGGCAGAAAGGAAAAATAACACAAGAAATAAAACCTCAAACAAACAAAACCACAATGCAAGTGTTTATGAAAATCTTCCAAAATTTAAACCTAATTTGCAGTCAGTAGAAGGTTGCTATCCAAAGACAGCTGTACTGTAAAACAGGTCTGCAGGATGGCTGCAGGACTTGGGATCTGTTTGAATGCGTTGTAAAATCAGCATGAGAAAAGGGCAACTTTCAGGGAGTGAAGTGGTTTCAGAGGGGATGGAGGGTATGTCCCTAGGACAAGACTTGAGTTCGGAAAAGCTCTGTTTGTAGGTACTGCCTGACACAGCTCCCCTCAGAGTGAGTTGCTAGTTTCATATTGTAATTACCTAGTGCTAGTGTCTAATAAAATGGCTGGTGGCTTTAAGTCACCATAGCTGGCTTCTGGCACAGCCCTAGAAATCTGCCCCAGGATACCTTAAGAGTTTTCTCCTGTGGGACTCCAGCCACCACCCAGTTAAACTCAGTAAGGCCAGCACTAGGCAACAGTTGCAATGAAGACAATCATAAAACAAATTAATAAGTAACTCTAGTCAACATGCATAAATCTATCTCTTAAAGCAGCAGATTCCTTAAAAGCAGTAATTTTATAATGCTTCCTCTGCAATATGTTGTATCCTGGCCCATTCAGGACTGCTGTTCGTGTATCAAGCAGCTGTCTGAGCAGAGTCTTCTAAGATTAAACTTCAGTTTAGTTACTCTGTCTGAATAAAAGCATCTCTGCTTTTATTCAGGCATGCTATGAACTGTGCATCAGTGTTTCCATGTGGAAAAGATCTGCACCAGTTCTGGACTTTACATTTAGTTTGCAATAAATCTCCATGATCAGACAAAGTCTATCTCAAATTTCTGGAAGGAGTAAAGAACAAACTTCTACCAGAATATGCAGGGAATATTATTTAAGATAGCTACTCTGCAAGAACAGCATTGGAAAATTGTCATTGCATCCGTCTTCTTAAAAGACACAGAAAGCAATGGGTGGGATAACCAAGCAGTAACTCCCACTATGTGTCGGGAATAATAACAGGCCTAATAACAGAAGCCAATCACCAGCAGACCAATTAGGCAAAAATCATCAGGGAATGAAGCAAAGAGAAGGGAGAGGGAGGGACAAAGAAGAGGAAGGATAATGGGACCATAAAGAAGAGAAAATAAATTCAGCGGTAAGGGCAACAAGGAAGGCAATCC
Organism: Loriculus beryllinus; assembly: GCA_039877255.1. Taxonomy (NCBI): domain Eukaryota; kingdom Metazoa; phylum Chordata; class Aves; order Psittaciformes; family Psittacidae; genus Loriculus; species Loriculus beryllinus. Next base: position 9,668 of record JBCJKH010035910.1, read on the forward strand.
TAAGAGCTAATGCGTGTGACACAAGCAGGGCTGTTACTTTTGGCTTCAGAGGGGAAGAGGTGCTAAACTCCAGCCTCCCCTGCCCTCTAAAATGAGTTTTACAGGGCAGTGTGGTTCTCACCCAGGAACTGGCTTCCCCCAGATTCACAGTTTTGCTGAACTTTTCCAGCCAACCCAAGTGCAGTCTGTCCACCCCATCTCCTGCTTTACCAAGCTGCTCAACCGTTTTGGGCCACCCCGGTCCCTGGTACTATCATGGTACCAGTAATGGCGGTGGGTACCAAAAGTGAAGAAACATTCTAGGAATAGAATGCAGGGTACAGGGAAGAGAGTTTCTCACCCCACCTTTCACACTGATAACTTTGAGGTGTTCCCCACCACCACCACCATTTGAAGGTAAAAAAGGATGTTAGCCCACACACAAGCTTAGTTCTAATCCCTGCAATTTTCAGTCAGCAGGGCCAGTGAGTCCTACACTAATCTACACACTTACGTGGACTAATAATTTCTGGTATGCATGCCATGACCAGCCCACAGGCTAGCAGGGCCTAGCAGTCCCTGAGGACTACAGACACAATGAAATCTAAACCACCTGGACTTTGGGTTGGGAATTTATTACTCTTAACCTCAAGCTCTCATAATGCTTTACATGTTAACAGGGGCACGGCAACAAATACTAGCAAGTGAAATGAAAGCCTACCTATGTTTACTTGTACATACATGCAGTCTGTGGATTTAATTGGTGCACTGAGAACAATTTAACATACCAGACTGATGGTTGAAATAATTTCAAACCATGTTATTTTCTCAGTCCTTCTCTCTTCTGGTCTGTTCCTCTCATTCACATGCTCCGTGCTATTTTGCCAGTTACTCCTTCAGAGCAGCACTGACAGAGGTAACACCTCATTCTGCAGTCGTCCTTTCCTTCCAAGAAAGTGTTATTCACACTGCATTCTCCATAAATCATGGGACTGTGAAATAGCTTGATTCCTTATCCAGTTTGCTCTATTTTACTGGTTTAGTTTTTCTTTACCCTTCTCCAGTTCACGGCTGGTGCTGTGCTGAAGAACTCCATTAACTGTCTTAATTCAAACTAGTTCATATTCACTGTCTTTTCAAACTATTTGGTCTAAGTCCTTGTATCATAAAGCTGCTGAGAAGACTTTTATCACCCAATGCCATTTCTACAAGTTTGGGGTTGTTTTTTGGTTTGGTTAATCCTCAAAACCTCAGTCTTCTGGGGAAACAAATATGTTTTCCTTCCTTCATGGGAAGGTGTCATTACACTGCCTCTTGCTGCCCTTGCTCTTTGGTTTAAACCCCCTCCTCAATCTGAAAATTATAGACAGGGCTTGTTAAAGCATGAAGAGACATAATACCACAAACCATCTCTTTATAAAATGAAATCAGAGAAGCAAGCCTAACTTCAATTTAAAAGCACTACATATGTTGCACTGGAAACTACAAAAATGGAAAAAATCTTGCCATGTGATAATAGAAATGCAAATCTATGTGTGCAAGACAGTTTGGGTTGCTTTGAGAGGATTACTGAATACATTTTTTATTTTCTGTGTGGGTTAGTACCTGGCATGTTACCAGTGTCCATTATCATAGGCACTAGATGGAAATCATGTATCTTCTGATAGATGCAGCAAATAAATCCTGAACCTTACACTTCAGGAATGTTTCCCATAGAATTTATATAAGAACTGGGGTTCAGGATTATATCGAAGATTTGGGAGACATTAACCTACTTATTACAGGGATATAAGGCAACTTTTTTCAGTAGTGGTGGGGTAGCCGTGCTGGTTGCTAGATAGCTGTTGTGTTCCACCAGGCTAACAGCACAGATCATTGCTGTTACATGCTGTGTTTAAAAAACAGAACTGGAATGTTAGACTACTTGAAGATATCAGCCTCCATAGTTTTTATATGTGCATTTGTCTGAAGGCAGAAAACATGCTCACCTAACTAACAAAATCCTATTATAAAATGCTACAATTATAAGTAGCCAACACTGAAAATTAATGTGCTCTATTATCCTTACGAATGTTCAAATAACTCCTAATGCTTGATGCTGAACTCCATAGAAGATACTCTCCCTTGAATGTCTGATCACATTGAAAGCCAACTCTAGTTCAGTCAGTTTAAAATAAATTAACATTAATTAGTTATGAATTGAGCTTGGAAACTCCATTCTCCTTGCTCTCTCTTCCCACTCCTTATTTTTAAATGCCTCATTATAAGTCTCATCCACTCCATATGCTCCTTTTTTTTCTCATGTGTAGTCTCTATTACCCAATAGGACAAAACAACCAAAGATTCTTATGTTAACAGAATTCATTTACAAATGAATCATAGTAAGAGGGATCAGAAGCTAACATTTTCCTCAATAAATGAAGTGTACTGCACCATCAAGACTGTGTATATATATATATATGTATATATATATATAACCCTGCTGTGGTTTGACTAATTGCATTTTCTCATCAACTTGGTTAGTCTAAAAAATACAAGGATGGGTTTTATTCTTTTAAAATATTCAGCTTTCAGGTTCATCTTCTCTATCATAATCAGCTTTCTGTTGTATACTTGCCTTTTCCACTCTTGTATTCATCTGTTTCTGGTTAGCCATAATATCTCAACAGACAATGAAACTCATAAATTCTGAACAACCAGGAAAACTCTATTTTTCCTTCTTACAATTATTGTGCATCAACAGAACAGTTCAGTTATTTCTTAAGAATGAAGGTAGGAATTGCTTTGTTGTACCAGGCAGTATCTTCCAATACCCTGGCTGTGACAATAGAAGCCACTATGGACTACGGGAATGCCATAACAGGCAATCTGGGATTGCCTCTTTCTAGAGTTTTCTTTACAGTTGGTTCACGGAGAAGAGGAAGACCTTTTCCACCTCATGAAAACCATATGCCTGATATGGGGTAATCATAAACCCCTGCTTTCACTGTTGATGTTCAACACAGGTGTGCACAGTTTGTCCAGATAAGAAAAGCCATATGTTCACTGATAAAAAGTGCCAACATACATGCTGCACCACTCTGTGTAGGTATTAAGCAGTACACTTTAATTTTGAACTGTCTATTTTATGAAGCATTTTGTTTTTCCTATCGAGAGTTCCAGAAAATGAGGCAAGAAGCAGTGGAAAACTCTGTGGCTTCCTAGTCCTTTGAACATGAGAGAGGAATACCTATAACTAACCATAATCATGTCAGTCTGGAAGAAAGAATAAAAAAATTATCTGGTCGTCTGGTCATTATTACTGCCTAAATAAACACTGTCTGACTGCTCATCTGCACATAGTTTGGGGATAAAGGAAGTTAAGCTTTAAAACAGCTGCTGTTACTGAAAATAGTCTTAATAAGAAAAGGCTAGTATCTGTGAATGCAGTCAATCTGCCTCTCTAGCTACATCTCTTTCATTTAGCACACACACACAGTTAAAATCTAAGTGGAAGAGGAGGTGAGAAATTCCACTGACCTCTCAGCAACACTTCAAAGCATTTTCTCAACAGCAGCATTTATAAAACAGTTAGCACTCTACCAGAGCATCTCTCAGCTACTCCTGGTACACCTTCAGAGCTTCAATTCACAGCTCAAACTTCTGCCAATCTGCAGCTACAGCCTACAGCTATGTAGGCCCTGACAGTCTGAACCTAAAGCCGGTTGGCTTCCAGTCCAGTCACCTTTAGCAGCTGAACCTGCACTATTTATTCACTTGAGAAGTCTCACCCAAGCAGGGTGCTGTGTGATATTTAGGTTACTGAGATACTTAAAGTTAGACATATGTTTTAGTGCCCCACTGAACTGGAAGCACACGTCTGCTTTATCAACCCACCCCTCTTCTTCCCAAATAATTGGTTAAAGGGTAATACTGATAGAGAAATATTAGTATTTAAATTTCTTTTTCCTGTTGTAAGGATCAGAGTCCCCAAGGGAAAGGAATAAGGGGAGTTCATCAAGAAAGGTTGTAAACAGGAGGGTAAGGTTGAAAATTTTGTCACTGGCTTAAGCAAAGAAAATGTCCCTGCATCACTCATCTTACAGTCATGGTAAGGTCAGTCTGAGCATACTGATTTATCACTTGTGCTTCTCATGCTCTTCAGAAGTATTTGTAAGGAAATGGTGTTGACTTTGTAGAGAAACAGTGACCTAGCTCAGAGTATATCAGACTATCTCTGTAACAAAGTACCAGATGTCTTCTGCACACAAAGTTTTTCACACAGTCAAGACAAGTATAACCAACTAGAATAGAAAGCTCTTTTCTCAATTTCACTGAGAGGGTAAGAGGTGACACTAAAAACCCACAGCTACTTTCAGAGCAACATTTTGAGCACTTTATCCTACAAATGTTGCAAGTACTTCTCTGTGGCAAATTCAGCTTGAAATGAAAGTTATTGTAATATTAACTAGAAAATGTGAAAACAATTAAAAGTTTTGCGTATTAGCAGCAGTGACTAGTTGTTTTGAATGTCATGTCCAGGAAAAGCTGTGCTGAGGTATTTCCCCTATTTCTTCTTTACTGACTGAAGTCACAAGTTTCTCATAAAAGGCAAAACCCAAACTGTTTTCAATGACCTTGTGGGCACACACATTTCCTGAGGAATTTGTGACCACTGAGGCTGTGTGCACATGGCCAGAAATCCCCAGGAAATGCCATCATAAGTAATCTTTTATATTTAATCTCAGAGCTTAAAAAAATTACCACTGTTTGCAATAGCTTAATACTGGACACAGGCAGGTATGTTTTGTTTGTTTCTATTGTGTATCACCAAAGCTTTTTGTACAAGAGCCCCAGATTGCAGAGTTCACTCAATAGCACAGAAAGACAGACAAGTAATATTACAGGGACATTCACCTATCCTGTGCCCTCAAGTCAAGGATATGGTGTTCACACAGATCTCCAAGACAGGTAGCCATTGAAGCCAAATACACCCTACTCTTCCCAGTTCTGCTAAACTCTGCTTTGTAACATCCCTGTTGTTACACTTCTGATGGTTTCCAGGCAAACATACAATGCCACCTGCTAAAATAAGCATGCAGGACTCTTCTTCACTAAGGCAGTTATCCAGACCCTGTAAACTACCCACTACCCAAGATCTAGGAGCAAGAGTCACTACACTGCATAGCATGCTTCAAGAAGTAAAAAAGGGGCTGGGGAGGGGAAGGGATAGGAAATATGGACCAAACTGAATAGTGACTTGGAAGAAGATAGGATTGTTCAGAAAGTACACTGAGGTGATTTCTACAGCTGAGGTAAGAGCTGATTTTCTGATGGTGGCAAAAGAACTGTGCTTAAAAACCTATATAAAAATAGTGTGGACATCAACACAGTTCATACCACAGGTGAGTTAACAGGAACTAAACTTTAGTAGGTGAAGGCTATATCCCCCTACTGTGAAGGCTGGCCCTCAAATATATCAGTGCTGCAATTTTGTTTGAATGTTATTTCACATAGTTCTGCAGTCAGCAAACATGGGATAATGAGAATTCCTCCCCTTCTGAGACGAAGAGAGAAGGATCTCATCACCACTACCACCCCCTCCTATAAAGACAGGAGCTGGAAAAGTAGTTGGAAGGAGAAAAAATGGAAAGCAAAGGAGTACTATTGCTGACAAGACATTCCACTCTCCAAAATACTCCCACTATTACAGAGTAGTAGAGATAGCCCACAGACCTATTACTTTTCTCAGCTGAACATAGCAGATCACCTCCCACTACTTAGCCATGGGAACATTCAAAAAGCAATGCAAAATATCTGTGATTGCTCAGAGGTAGAAATAGTAATGAAGAACTAAAGATGGGAGTCTGAAGAGAAGCAAATGAACTAATATGATGAAACTATCAAGGCAGAAGATTAAACAAAAAATCCACTGAGAAAGGAGGATGGAATGAAAAAATGCAGAGGAGTTTATGAGGGTGTATGGCCTGGGTGAATACAGATGCTGTGGAAGGGAGTGAATTCAACGTGGGGGACTCTTCAAACGACTATGGGACCTCATCAGTTTCCATGATGCTCACGTACAAATGCTCCAGAGCAAGACAGCTCAACTCCAAATGTCAACTAGAAGATGAGCTATCAATCTCAACATTTTTCCTTAAAAATAGACTTTAATGCATTAAATCATAGTCAGTTTGGTAATATGAAAGGATCTTGAGTGTCATAAAATGAGGCAAGTGAAATCTCTGTGTGTCCTCCTGATGTATGGAGAAAAATTCCTATCTGTACCCTCAATCTGGATGTTATTCTGTGTGGAGAAGGTTTGTAAAGTGTATGGCTTTATTCACCATTCATCTTCACCATTTTCAGATAGTTGCTTTCTCAGTCTTGTGTTTCTAAGATAACAGACCTGTAACAAAAAGTCTAATTAACTGACTTACTGCTTTTTCAGTAATCACAGCATCACACTTTTAAAAAAGCATCTTCCTGCACTGTTTTGCAGCCAGAGGCCTCTGAAAACACACTGCTAAAGGTTTCCAGTTTTCTACCTTGAACTTTCACATTGATTTGAGGTGCTGAAAAAATACCATCCCAGGTGCACCAGTGCTTTCTCTAGTATTTTTCCCAACAATTCTGACAGTCAGTTTTTTATTAACAAGCCTAAATTGTGTGTTCTTGGAATTTGCAGTGAAAAGCACTAATGGAAAAAGGCCAATAAAGTGTGGGCAACAGGCAGTAGCAAACCAGTGTCCTCCAAGTGATAATTTACTCTTCTGATGGAGTTCAAAGAAGACTATAAAGAATCATTCCTCAAAGGCAAAGACACACAAAAAAGTGGTGGGTTTTATTATTATCATTTAAAGATACATGAGTGCATGATGCAGGACAGCTTTTTAAAATCATATGTGATACAACTGTATTAAGCAGCTCTGATTGTTTCACTGATACTTTCGGAGTTTCATCTCACATAAGCACTTTTCTCTAAGGAAAGAGGTCATGATGAAAGGTGACAGTGATAGGTACAAATGGATTCTTGGTCTAGTATAGCTGTGAGAAAGGCATCCCTTCTTTTTAAAATTAAGAATGGTTAATGCACAGTCTTTCTTATATCCTCTAAAACCCCCAAACTTTGAGCTGTGAGCTCCCTTGCTTTTTTCATTCTGGTCAGTTAATTTCTACTGCTTCTAGGTTATTTCTTTTACATTACCCAGCATTCTTTATCTCACCCTACATGCTGTATTAATGAATAGTATCAGGGGAAAAATAAAAAGCCCAGTGCAAACACCAATCCCACTTTTCCTACTAAATATTTCAGAATGCTATCTGTTTTAAGAAGACACCATAAACGTAACTAAAATTCATTTCTAGTTTCAAATTACTACTAGTTATAAAATAAATAAAACTAAGGTGTGTAACAGGAACACTGTACCTGCTTTTCAGTTTGTTTCCATCAAGTTCAATGAGAGCAAGGACTGTTATATTCCAGCTGGTAGAGCATGGCCATGACTGATGTTCTCCATATTTATGTCAGAGAGTAATGGCAGATGGTAGTTTGGGTGTTTTGAATTTTGCAGTTTTCTCTACATATAATTGTAAAGTATAATGCTACCATATTAACAAATTAGAATCGTGTTTGATTTACCTGTGTATAAACAGGACCGCGCTTTCTGCTAAAAAAATACAGCAAGTTTTCTGGTCTGAACACATTTTGCTCAGTTAGTCATAGGATGAACAGTGTGGTTTGAAGGAGAAGCCGCCCAATTTTCATTTTAAATCTTTAACAGATACTGCAATTAAGCCTTATTTAAAGACTAGTCTGAATAAAGCTTAGTGCTCCTCTCGCTCCTCAACCTTCCTTGGTTCTAACAAAGACAGCTGGGTAGCACAGCTGAGGTATTTCCAGAGACAAATGCTCCAGCTGCTGCTAGCACCGTTGTCAGCGAGTGATCTTTGGGTTAATGTACAGACAATGTCGTTTTGCTGGGCAGACGAATGGAATTGGGTTATGACCATGGAAAGCACTGGAACAGGCTACACACGGAAGCGGTTGAGTCACCGTGCCTGGAGGTACTTAAAAGACATGGAGATGTGGTGCTTAGGGACACGATTTAGCGGTGGACTTGGCAGCGCTGGGTTATGGTTCGACTTTGCTCCCCCGGCGGCGGGAAATCACTCAACCGCCGCCCGCCCGGGCAGACGCTCCCCACAGGAAGCGAGGAGGGCCGCAGCCTCTCCCGGGGTAAACCCGGGCAGCAGCCGCCTCACCCTGACACGCGGCCGGAGACAGCCTTTCCGGGGACTGCAAGCGTTTCACTGGTCCCTGAACCCGCTGGGCTTCCCCTCAGCGGCGGTGGGCTTCCCCTCAGCGGCGCGGGACACACCGGGGAGGAGCGGCGGCTTCGGGCCGAGTAGGTCCGTCCGCACAGCGCCCCGCCGAGCCGCCGCTCTCCCCTCCCCTCCCCCGCCCCGCGGGCAGGGCAGGCGGCGGCGCCCCGCCGTCGGCTCGTACCTGTCCCGGAGGAGGAGGAGCCGCCGCAGCCGCGGAGCGAGAGGGACAAAGTTAACTCTGGAAAGTTTTCCGGGGAGAGCGGGCGGGGGGAGAAAGCCGCTGAGCAGAAGAGAAGGTCGTGCCCGCCCCGCTGGCCGCAGCCGGGGGCTCCGCGGGGAGGAGGCAGCAGCGGCCGAGCCACAGGAGGCGAGGAGAAGCGGCCGCCGTGAATTCCCTGCTCTCGTCCCCGCTTGAGCGCGGGCACTTGGAGCCTGCTGAGGTGACCGGCTCCTGGGAAGGGGGCACGGCTGTCCGTGCTGCCCGCCTCCCTGGGCGTCCTCGCTGCCGGGTGAAGCAGGCTGCCGGGAACCGGGGACCCCGCGATCGGAGGAGCTCCCGCGGGGGTGCGGGGCTGTTGGCGGCCCCCCCGAGCGCCGTATTCCGAGCGCTTGAGGAGACCGAGGCTCCTTCGCGACCCGCGTTAGGGGTCGCGTCTCTTCTCCACCGGCACCCCCTGCACTTTCCTCACCACGACCGGTGGCTCCCATGGCTCTGAGCAAAGGGCTGCGGCTGCTCTGGAAGCAGGAGCCGGGGCCGAGCGCTCTGCTGGAGTCGCGCACCCGCCAGGACTGCCTGTTGCTGGAGGCCGGCACCGTGGCGGCGCTCAGTAAGTGCCCCGGGCCGGGCTTCACTTCCCGCGCTGTGCGTGGCGGGGAGGCCGGGCCGTGGGTAATCGGCTGGTGGCGGTGGGTACGCGGATGGTGCCCGCGGAGGGGTGCCGGGGTGCTGGCAGCGGCCGGTGCCCAGGGACTTGGGACACTTTCTCCCGTGAGGCTTGGAGAGAGGAGAGGGGGAGCGCAGACCTGGGCCGTAGGGAGCTCGCCTCACCGTAAACCCCGGCCTCCAGGCCTCCCCGCTCGCTGCCGTTTTGGGGTGACCCCCGGTCACCTCGTACTACACATGGAGGGTTGTCCAGCGTCTCCTCCCTGTGCAATCCTTAGGCCTGGTCGGTGGCTGACAGGCTTCTCCTCTGTTCTGGATGCCTTTAGCCTCCTCAGCAGCAGCCAGGTGGAAGAAGCAGGGAGGGCCACCCGCCTGTCTGGTGGCTGTGGGGTCTTGGCACAGGACATCTTTCCCGTGCAAGGCTTGCACTCTGCAGCCTTGTATGAGTCTTACTGACTGCAGATTCGTACAAGAATACTGCAGAGGGGGTCCAGCTAAAGGCATGGGTCCCAGTGCCTCTTGAAGAAATTTCTGTTAAACTATATCGGGTGCTGAACACCACCATAGACATTCATTTCACAGCTGGGATTGTTTTGGCTTCAGATTCATGTCCCATAAGAAAACCTGGCATCTTGATGTGGCGCCACGCCTGCCCATGTCGTTTGCACTGTATATGGTTACATGAGTGTCTGGCCCTCGTTGGAGGTGCTCGAGTCCCACCTGAGGCAGTGGAAGTTGTAGATGTGCCAAGAGTTGTCTCATCTTATAATACTTGCCACCCGTGAGTTAATGTAATGCTGCTGTTGAGGCAGACACAGAAAAATGAGGTAACTGAGATAAGATGCAAAAAGCAGTGCAGGGAACATGTGCTTGTGCTGAGTTATTAAATTGTTTTGCATGTAATACTTACCTGTTCCTGTAATCATGCCACTAATCACTGTTGTAGGAGCCTGTATTCAAGCAGTGCAGAGGAAAGGGAAGACTTAAAAGTTCTTACTGCAAAGAGTTCACAGTTTATGTATATTATGGTTTGTACAATGTCAGTCACACTGGCACCTCAGTATCCAGGTCCACTGAGCTGAATCAGTGCTGGGGATTTTTGAATGAAGGAAGCCAAAAGAGTCATGAGGCAGCAGCTGATTTCCATGAGGATAGTTCTAATTGTGTAAAAATTTTGATCTACCATGATAAAGATCAGATAAGAGAATTTATGTAGTCTTTCTTAAAATGTACATTTAAGAATTTTGAACTAATCATCTGTATGGTGGCTAGTGTAAAAGCGTATTTGTCACGACCTTTGAAAGTCTAGTGTTACCTTTTGAAAGTCTAGTGTCACCACTAGAGATAACCGTAGTAATTATGTATGCGTTGGCATCCAGCCACTCCATGTTAATAATTTTGTCTTTTATTTAATTTGGTTTCTCTTTTCCAGCCTGGGTTCCTTGCTATATTGTAGGAAAAGCTAGTTTATCCAGTTGAGCCTGTTTGTTTCTTCTGTTACTGCAGCAAAGGACCCGAAAAAGAGGAAAACCAGCAATAGGAATTATGATGGTAAACTTACAGTAATTGTGAAGAGCAAACTCTGCAGCCAGGGTGGGAATAAAAACAACAGGAATTCTGTTTTGTTTGACTGGCATTTAAGTTGTTACTAACCATAGAGCACTCCAGTGGGAGGTTAACATAAACTTTGTATATGTGTGGTTTCCAATGTACTAGCCCTAGGATTGTGTTAATTTTGGCTTCTCTGTCTAATTTTCCAATTCTAAAATAAAGTCTTTCTACAAATTGCATACCTATGGTGAGGAGGAATTTTGCAGCTGTGCCTTATGCAAACTTCCACACTAAATAAAAGCAGATACATAAACCTGGAGCACTTAAGTTGTCAAACAGCTTATGTGGCTTTGCAACAGGAGTCTTGTGTTGAGAGAACTGTTGAGAGAAGTAATCATGGATGGACAATGAAGGACAAATTTTAGTCATTGTTCGTTATTCTTTTTCCATATTTACTAAGTGTTTCTGCCCTTGAACAGACATGATGGCTACACATTTTTGAAAGTTCAAGTGCTTCTATAATACTTCTGTACTACAAGAAGTTTAAATGTTGAATTTAACCTTGTTCAAGTGGCAGCAGGGAGTGGGAATCATCAAGTGGTGAGTTACAAAAAAGAAATCTAAAAAACCAGTTCTGAACTGCTGTTAAGGCAGTCACTGACGTAATCTACAGTGCTGGAAATACAGTTATTTTATTATAGGAAGTAATCTTAGTGAAATGATGTTGACAGGAGTGCTCTGCTAATGAAATTCAGCATAAAAATAAATTTTTCAAGGGCAGAGCTAAACGTACACATAATTCTTTTCTTGAGTACTTTGATTCTACAGTTGTTTTTACTACAGGATGTTAGAGCACTTCTTATAGTGGAACCCAAGTGCATGTTTTTGGAAATACACGTTTTTGGAAAAATGTTTAGAAGCTTTTCTGTTGGTTTCACCCACAGACCTGAGAATTAAACCTTTACTAGAGGCAAACTTATATATAGTTAAGGTGTTTGTATACTCAGCAGAGCAACTCTGTGCCTCCTGTGCAGCTTCAGTTGTGGGTGTGTGTGCAGTTGTCTGATGCAGCTGAGTGATATCAGTACAGCCTTGCAGGGGGAGGGATGCAAAACCAGAAAGTGGCAATTATTTACCTGTGTTATTTTTTTTTTATTTATTTTTCTTTTCTCTACAGAATACAGTTTCTGTACTGTAGGTAAATTCACTTTGCAATTAGCTTTAGTTTTGTATTTAGGTGGTGTGGAAAATCTGTGTGGAAAATATGTGTGTGGTATGGAAATACACGTATTTATCACTACCTGCAGCTAGGCAGGTGTCTATTTCCAGAATCAGGCTTAAGAATCCAAGGGGAGAGCTAGAATCTGTAATTTGGTCCCAGACTCTTTTCTTTTAAAGCTCTTTATTCAGTTTTATGTGTAAGTTGTAGCTATTGTTATGTCTGTCCTTAATGTTGGACCTGGAACCAAGGTACCTTTCTGCCCTCTTACTCCAGTCACTGACTTTTCTGAGTACCCTCTGTTTGAGAACCATGCTGGTTCCTGCTGAAATCTGGGGCATAAGCCTTAAGGAAGGGTTGAATAAAGGAAATTGTGTACAGCTGGCCAGTATGTCTGGCTTTTCCTGTTAGCCGTTAAATTGAAATTGCAGCTTTCACAAGCAGGAAGTTGCACTTGGATAGGTCATGTGAAGTTGCTGTATATATATGCATGGTGGTGTTTATTGGCTCTAAAATATTTTACGCATAGAAAAATGTCACTTTTAGTTGAGTTTATTGAAGCTTAGTTTCATTGAATTGTTGTGTGCCTCTTGTTTTGCAAGGGTTACAATTTTGAGCTAACATGCCAGCCTATATATAATTTACATCAGGAGCTTTTACGTAATTGATATAAGGTACTTGAGTGCAGACACTGCAGGTCGGTAAATTTGTTATGAACACAACACACTTGTTATTATTGCAGAAAGGTGCATTCTCAATTATATGCTTAATAGAAGGGAAGTTTACTAAGAATATTAATAGGGAGCTTTAGTGGAGTTTGATAATTACTATGTGTGCTGTTTAGTTACCTATAGTTATTAGTAAGTAGTAAACAAGTGCACTATGCATTTGCAAACTTGACTTGTTCTCCAAGTGGAAAACTTTTTCACGAGTTTCATCAACTTCTGTCGCAGTATTGTTCATTAACTATATGAATGGATCTCAAGCTGTCTGGTTTGAAAAAGGAAGGATTTTACATGTGAGCAGAGTATTGTTAAACATTCAGTCCTCATCCTAAGTTTTCAAGCAGATCACTCTCATTGCCTTGCCTCTGCATTTCAGAGTTTTTATGAAAGGCGTTGCAGAATAAAACCCCTGACTTTGGAACATTTGACAGAGAAACACAGAAATAATTTTCATGTTACCAACTAAAAATGCTAAGTCTCTAGAGTTTTATAGTAATTTATCCCTTGAACTCTCATTATCCAGCAAAGGTAGTAGCACATCAGTTAGTTTTGTTCTCTGTCTAGTCATTTTCTTGTGTCCTAGCACTGTTTGTGAATACTCTGGGAGATGTTTCAGACCAGGTTTTGATGGCAGTTATTTGAGATTTCATTAAGAATTTTTTAAAATTTATAAACATTTCTTGGACAAAACCTTGGGTGACATGGTCTAGTGTGAGGCATCCCTGCCCATGGGATCACTAAATGATCTTAAGGTCCTTTCCAACCCTAATTATGTTATGATTCTATGAACTTGGCTCAGGCCCTCTGAAATCATATCCTCTTAAAGTCACACTCTAGTCATCCTTCCTATGTATTTTTTATATTGGTTTCCTCCTTCTTCTCCCTCACTCCCTCCAAAAAAGAAAAAAAAAGTTGGCTGGGGTCTGTCAGAATCCATCAAAGACCTCCCAGTGTTGGAGGGGTGATGCCTGTATCCTCTCACTTGCACACCTACAGGGCATGGAGCAAGACACAGCCATAGTGACTAGAGGCTCTGCGGCACAGAGGAGTCATGCCCCAGGTCAAATGGGCCCTTATGGAGGTGTGCAGCATGTGGAAGCTGCTGCCTGACCTCTGGTGCCTGGTGGCCCTGTCCTGGCCCATACCAAATGACGGTGGTGACGGCGCATCTCAGGAGCTTGTGCAGCACCAAGGAGTGTAATGGGTCAAGGAGACTTCAAATTCCATCAGTATCTATAACAAAGGGATATTATCTTTCATCATTTGGATCTGGTCTGTATGCACTAAAATATTCTGGCCTCTGTGTGTGTGTGACCCACAGGCATGTTCCTTCCCTCTCAAAATATCCATGGGTGAAGTCTTAAGAGTGCTGAGTCTTTGGAGGTATTGAGAAAAGATCACTGTTGCTATTTTGGTTTCTGAACCCAAATTGCTTCAGGGAGCAAAATGAACCCTAGCATAAATAACAGAACCTTCCATATGGTAGGAGTTACTGGCAAGTTGTTAGCCAGCCAAAAAGAGTGGCAATGCAGCCCAGAGTTCTTTTGGAGCTTTGTGTTTGGAGCCTGTGCCTCCTTGTAGATGGCTTTGTTGGTACTGATGCAATTGTGCAGGCAAATGTTCTGTCAAATGACTTGCCCAGAATAATGGCGTATTTCGGTACCAGTACTGACAAAACACAGCTATTTGTCTGTGCATTTGGAAAAGTCCTTTGCCTGGAGTTGATGTGCATGTGATGCCACTGGCTTGACCTGGGAAACTCATGGCTTCCATACATGCCAGTGTCATGTGCAGAAGCCACCAAAAAAACTGGTTTTGCTGAAGTTTTAAGTGCCAGGGAATTGAGCTTCCAGAGTCTGAGCTCTTAAATGGTGCTGTTACTGAATATTTAGACCATTACTGTCCAGAGTAACACTTGTTCTATTGCTTATGTTTTGTTTCTCTGGTGTGTGTGGCATCAACATTTTACTAGTTTTTCCTGATTCACTCAGTGTTTCTAAGAAAGCAAAATAGATAAGTTGTGAAAGTCTGATAGCAAAAATAAAATTACAAAAAAATATTAACAAGTCTTCTTTATTTGTCATGGGTGCAAGAACTGAGACAAATGTGTTTTGATTTCCTTTGGGGGGTTGCCTCTGCTAAAGAATTTTGCAAGTGGAATTGTCCTTCCTTTCACTTCAAAATGTCAGCAATATACAGGATATTTGTTTTCATGCTTCTCACTGAGCTACTTGCCTCTTGAGGCTTATAAAGAAAAGTCTGTTTCTTTCTTTTCTGTTCTATTCTGTCAACTACTGCAAGCAGTTAATGCCAGAGAATTCAGATATTTTTTTTTTAAATTGCTGAAGCTTATTAGGAGCATAAGATTTTAAAGTATTAGCTAACCTCTGAAGTACCATGTTGCTATTTATCTGTGGTTCAAAAGTAAAAGGACATTTGAGGATACAGGCTGTTTTCCTCGTTCATGAGGTTAACCTCACTCCTTGTTGGGAAATATACAGAAAACACAGACTTACTCATTCAGGAAGTACTTTGGTTTTACTTTAAAGTAGCCAGTGACAAGTCTGGGCCATGCCAATTCTTACTTCACTGAAACATGTTTAATTCCTATTGAAATCATACCTGATTTCAGTAGGATATCAATCAAAACATCTGATGTGCCTACATCACATTATTTTCCTTGGATAAAAATTGCAGCTGTATCTGAAATTAGACTGTTAGAATCTGGAAGCAGAAACCATCTCTTTGTACATCAAGGAAAGATACATTTTAGCTTATGACCAGATAAATGATTATTTTTGTACTTATTTTATATTGGTGTAAAGTTTACATGTGCTTGTATATTCCTTTATGTAATCTGAAACTGATGTGACATCTGTACCATAGAATATTACTAATAACCATGTTGTTTGGAGAGGTAGTGAGTACCCTTCTTTCTTCTAGGATGGCATGTGGAGATCCTATGCCTTTTTGTCCCATCACTTTTTACTTGCTGTGTTCCTACAACATTTCAAACCTACCTTTGTAATGCATTTACTGAGCAAAATCAACTGGAAAGCATTAGTGTAGGCAGTAGCAATCTGAAACTTTTGTAAAGACTGTAAAACTAAGATTTGCTGCCTTTTGTTTTGTTTCAGCCCCAGAAGAAAAGGATGCAATTAAAGGACAATATGAAAAACTTATGGATGCTTATGGCTGCTTAGGAGAGCTTCAGCTTAAATGTGGTAAGTGACCATCTGTATGGCTGAGATTATAAAAAGCCCAGATAACGATAAACAAGAACAAGTGGCTATAAAGTTGTCCAGTTCCTTAACTTGTTCCTTAACACAGTGCACTGTGTTAGGTACAGTCTGGAAAAGATCCATTTCTTTTTCTGTGCTGTGCTGAAAGCGTATCACTAGAGGATAGTCTAAGAATTTTGGATTTTTTTCTCACTTTTGTCTACCATTCTTAGCTGCCTAAAGATAATTGCCCTATCTTACCCTACTCTGTTTGTCCAAGGCAAGCTGTGATTTCTTACTTTTTTTTTTGAAGGGTTATGTTTAAACATTGGTTAATCAAGGTCAGTTGATACTGTGGTACTACAGATTGCCAATCCTTGATATAGCGCCTGATTGCCTTTAATTGAATAATTCACATGAATAAAGGTCTGCAGAAGTAGGCCTTTAACTTCAGCTAGTAAGATTAAGGAATATTAATTGTCATTGCTGTAAATTTCTGTATGGTTTGGGAATCCTCATTTACTAAAGAACTTGCTATTACACTTACAACAGTAATGTTAATAGAAATATCATGTTTTAGGAAGAGAGCTGGAGTCATTGATTTGAAGATATCTTATACAGCAGACTTCACTGATGAAAAAGATGCATTAAAGCTGTATTCACTATATGGCTTGTTCCCATGGTCTTCTTACCGTAAGCCTTAATTTTGACTTGGAGGAATGACAAGGCTGTTTTCCATATAACTTGCTGCTTGGTCAAGGAATCTGCCAAAGGCAGTGGTGGTGTGAGCACTTGTGTATTTAAACCAGTAGATGTAAGTGTAGCTTTTTATAGCCTACTTACCATTTTACGGTTTGAGTAATATGACTTGAGATTGATCTGAAGAGGCAACTGCAATCAAGAGATATTTCTGTGTCATAAATTAAAACTGTAGGCTCATCTAGTCTTTTAAAATGAATGTGGGCTTTTTATTTGTTTTGTTTCTTGTGTAATTAATTAAGCATTTCTATGGAGATTAATATCAATTCGTTAATGTAATGTAATCAAAAACAGAGGACTTGTAATTATTTTTTCTTGGAACTTGGATCTGTTTTTCCTCATAGCAGTCTAATGAATCCTGTTGTAATAGTAAATTTAGCTACACAATAGTGTAGCTATTGCATTCAAGCTCTTCAAGCTACAGATGAGTGTAGTTTCTTTTATGTGATGGAAACTAAATATATCCAGTTTTGGTCTTCCTCTTCAAAGTTGAATGATCTTAAATGTGAAGATCATCAAATGTGAGATTTTCTCAGCCTTTTTTATTTCTTCTTTTATCCTTTTATTTCTGTGTATCCCATGTCCTTATTACTTTTTGAACAGCAGTTGCTAAACTTCAGCGCCCTCGAAGTGTGAGGTTTTCCCTCTCTGAATTTCATCACTGCACCTCTGTCTAGTTCTAGATTTCAATTACAAGTCCTGGCACAGGACTTCCTTTTGAAGGGATTGTTAAAAATTTTATTGGTAATTGGATAAAAAAGTTAACTGGAGGCAAACTTCTAACTGTGATTGAGTGAAAAGTCAGGAGGGTCATGCTGTAATGGTAAGCAAAGATAAGCAAACATTTTCTGATGCTGAACATGTAACTAAGTTCCATCCCTTTAGCTGTTGCTTGCATAAAAAGTTAACACTAGAAAAGAATTGTCTTGGGTTTGCATGTCAAGGTTTAGGTAGCAGTGGGGGCTACAGAGGTGGCTTCTGTGAGAAGCTGCTAGAAGCTTCCCCGGTGTCTGATAGAGCCAAAGCCAGCAGCTCCAAGATGGACCTGCTGCTTTCCAAGGCCAAACCCATTAGTGGTGATGGTAGCACTGCTGCTGTAACATACTTAAGAAAGGGAGAAAAACCTTGTACAGCTGCAGCTGGAGAGAGGAGTGATAACATGTGAGAGCAGCAGCTCTGCGGACACCAAGCTCAGTTCAGAAGGAGGAAAGGAAGTGCTTCAGGTGCCAGAGCAGAGATTCCCCTGAAGCCTGTGGTGCAGACCATGGTTAGGCAGGCTGTCCATCTGCAACCCATGGAGGCCCATGGTGGAGCAGATGTCCTCCACAGCCTGCAGGTGGATCCAGCAGCAGAGAGCAGGGGGATGCCTGAAGGGAAGAGCTGTTCCCACCAGAGCTGTGGGAAGCCTGCGCTGAAGCACACTTCTGGCAGGACCTGTGGCCCCATGGAGAGAGGAACCCATGCTGGAGCAGGTTTGCTGCAGGACTGGTGACCCCAAGGAGTACCCACGCTGAAGCAGTCTGTTCCTGAAGGATGCACCCCACCTAAGGTAACCACGGTGGAACAGTCTGTTCCTGAAGGGCTGCACCCCATGGAAGGGGCCCATGCTGGGGAAGTATGTGAAGAACTGCAGCCTGTGGGAAGCACTCACTTCGGAGAATTTCATGGAGGACTGTCTGCTGTGGGGAGGTATCATGTGCTGGAGCAGGTGAAGTGTGACAAGTCCTCTCTGCGAGGAGGAAGGAGCAGCAGAGACAACCTGTGATGAGCTGACCACTACCAGTATCTCCCATCCCATGTGCTGCTGTGGGGTAGGAGGTAGGGAAAATTAGGAGTAAAGTTAAGCCCAGGAAGACTAGAGGGGTGAGGGGAAGGTGTTCTCAGGTTTCACTTCATTTATCATTATCCTGCTCTGGTTTGATTGCTAGTAAATAAAATTGATTTCCCTAAGTTGAGTCTGTTTAGTCCATTATGGTAATAGGTGAATGGTATCTACCGGTCCTTAACCCACGAGTCTCTTATTTCTCTCCACTGTCCAGTTGAGGAGGGAAGTGGCAGAGCAGCTTTGATGGGCACCTGGCATCCAGCCAGGATCAGTCCATACAGGAAAAACTTTATTTTTCATATAATGTATTTTAGTAGCTGCAAACAAGGGCAGAATTGGTCACCTCTTCAATGAGCAGCAGTGATCACATCGACTTTGTTCAGGAGTATCAGTATTTTCTTGCTACTGAAAGCCTACAGACCATACCTACTAAATTAACTGAAAAGATTTCTAAAAGTACATTCCATTGGAATATTAAGAGTATATTTGTTGAGCAGAAGGGGAGACTTTTTTCGGAGACATCAAAGATATGTCTGAGCAGTTTAATTAATCTGTAAATACCATTTCTTAGGAATCCAAATAAATCACGTTGTATTCCTGCCAAAGTAGATCGTGCTTTTCACAGGAAAGTAGATGAAATATGTGAAACTGACTCACAAAGTTAATGTTTCCCACCAGCAATAACATTCATTTCTATGTACTTATGTCTGTTAACATGACTCACTAAGTTCTTCTGCTTTCTTTTGTGAGATGGATGGCGGCAGAATGAATTGTACAGTGTTTCTGAGTTGTATCTCAGCCAAGATTTTTCTGCCAAAATAGATCTAGCAGTGGCAAATACATCTTAAGCAAAGTATTAAATGAACTGGCTTTTCAGGGTTCAGTTTAGACACTGATATCAGAAGGGCTGCAAATGTAAGGCAGTATTTTGACAGTATTAGCACATAGGTTGTTTAGTTTAATACAGCTGCTGTATTTGGGGAGTCATTCTGAATTCATTTGACTGTGTATTTACTCTTGCACATATGCAATGTTTAGTTGAAAGGAAGAAGTTTCAAAGGCAAAAAGGTCAACTAAGTACCTGTTTTCTATTCCTTTTGAACATATACTAATAATGTAATCGTATTTAGAAGAAGGAGGACTATCTTTTAGACTAAAACTGTAGTTTGGAAAATCTTGGCTCTTTTCATAACTCTGCTATAGATTTCCTCAGAGGTTTGCAGCTAAATGGTTGAATCTATTCCTCTGCTATGTTCTGTTGCTAATTTTGAAGGCAGAAGAGGCAATGACACCTTGCAAATTGTTTCTTGGAGGACTATAAAGTGAAATGGAGGTGTGTGTGGAATGGTGATGGTACAGGCTGAGGAAACACTAGGCAATGGCATGACTGCATTAGAATGGAGAAAGAGCAAAAATTGGAGTCAATTTTAAAAAGAAAAAATGCAGTCTGTAGTGGAATACTCACAGTTAAGAAGGACAAAATAAGAATTGAATGTTGCCTCCTTTCCACTGCAGCTCAGAATAGGCAACACTGAAGTCATCCCATAAACTGCAGTGGAAACAATTGCCTTGAGTCATGTAGGCAGGTTAAATACAGAAGCTGCATCTTTTTATTGTAGTGTGTGACGTACCAGAACTGCATTTCCTGTTCAACATGGATTAAGGCAGTTGGTTTCACAAGAGCTTTTGAAAAAGTGGATGCAAATTATTTTTGTCTTGTTCCTATGCCAAATATTCTCCATCCTTTGCCTCACTTGTGCAACCTGATGAAAGGGCATTCAGCACATACTGCTGTGGGCAAAACAATTCTCACATTTCTTTGAAAGTGTTCTTTACAGTCGGTTGTGGTGATTTATAGGTGTAACAGGGCAAAATAATGGTGTTGGCCACAATGCATGAACGTTTATACCTATCTACCCAAGAGCAAAATATGGTCCATAAGCTTCGAAGTACTGGTTTTTTTCCTTTAGTACTGTAGGTGGGTCTTGCTTTTTCATAGATGTGTTGCTGTGGAAAGTGGCAAGTGAGGAGTACTTCACTTTCTTTAAAATTATTTCAGAGATTGCTTTAAAACATTGTAGATTGCATCCTAAGGGAATGATGGCCATTTCTACAGTTGTGATTTTCAGTTGCAGTTTTTATGTTCCTAAATCCTGAATTACATCATGTGTAAAGTTTAGAAAGACTAATACGAAGCAGAAATGTACATTACTTGTAAAAGTTAAAGGGGGAAAAAAAAAAAAGAGTTTAGGGGGCCTGTTAAGCAGTTTGCAGCTGATGTGGTTGTTGGTACAAGCTGAAGTTTTAAGAACCAGACCTGGACTCCTCATTACTTCACTGGAAAAGGCTTTCCATTTTTTTGGGTTGCTTTTTATTTGCCTTAGTGCAGGCCGCATTCATCATGTACTCTGCAGCTGTCAGCTGAATATAATGTGCTTTCTGCTGCTGTACTGCACATAAAATCAAGGCAGCATTACATGATTTTTCCACCCAGTGCACTTCCATTAGTTACTTTTTTTTTTATAGGAACTGTTGGGCTCCTGTTTCAAGCAGTAAGGATGGAGTTTGGCCTGTCCCTTACTCCAGATATGCAGGGAGCTCCTGGGAGTGGGGAGTCTGTTGGCTGGCTGAAGTGGTAGTACTGGCAGGGCCACTGACCATAGGGAATTGATGTAGTGTTAATTCTTCATTTCCTCTTGAGGGTGCACTGCCAGCATTTTAAAACTCAGCTTCCCGACTTATTTGAGCTTATACTTAAGGGAGTGACTGTTCATTTCATGGCTTTAGCATGCTTTTTTCCATGTTGCTGTTGATGTTCTGAGCAGAAGAAACATAAATACTTTGAAAACTGTTTGGCTCCTCTCAAAGGTTGTAACCCTGTAATATGCTTTCAATAATGCTGCCAGGTGGATTTGACTGGACTGACTGATGTGTAGGTGTTGTGATTGCTGTTAGTCTGGTACTTCAAGCACTACTTGCATAAAGAGAGTTTCACTGGAAGATTTAAAAGAAGCAGTATTTTTAAGATAATTACAGAATTGGAAATGGTAGTGAGCTGCAGTTTTGAAAAGTCAAGGCTGCAGGGATTAATGGAGTAGTCTGGATTGTTCTAAGGGGAAATACCATCTAGCTTTAAGGAATGTCTGGGTGTCTTTTCCAACCTAGTTTATTCTGGGATTAAAGCTGTGATATTTTCACAGTGTGCTTAGCAAAACCAATTTAATTTAAAAAATAATTTATTTCTTGTGCCATGGCCTCACAAATCTACCTACCATAGAAAAATTCCATGTTGTGTTGATAGCAGGATTTTGTTGTTGTGGTAGTTTGTTTTGTTTGCTTTGCTTTGTTTTGGGGTTTTTTGTTCTTCTTTCTTTCTTTTTTCTGGGGGGTGGGTGTAGTAAACAAGGAATGCAACTTCTTACATTCTTTTGTGAGGTTTACTGGATAATAAAAATTTATTGTTTAGGAGCTAAAAGAATTTTTCAGTAAATTCTTGTCAGCTAAAAATGTTGTTTTCCTTGCAATGAGTGAACAATTACCAAATAACTCAGTGTCTGCAATTTTTAGAAATGGAGAAAGTTGATTTTAATGTTGCTTTTTATAAAAACTGCTTGCTCTGGTAGCAACATCCATCCTGATTGAGGCAATTTAAGCAATTGCTACCCTTAAATTTAAAAACATTTAGGTAGGATTGTGGTTGGTACAGCTGTTTTCATGTTAAGTATCTATTTTCAACAGGAAAGATTATGGCTTGTTGACATTTATGTAACAAAAGAGAAACCACATCGACTTTTTAAAGTTTAAATTTAGATGTAAATGGACTGATTTTTTGCTTTAATATGTCCATAATTATAACCAGACTTTCAGTGATTGGCAAACAAACAGAAGCATTTTTCCTGTGGCTGGTAATAGGCTTCTGCCATATTAGATTTTCTTTGGATATGTAATACTTTTGTTTTATTCCTTGGAATACCATTTTCTATCTGACAAAATGCCTAGGAGAAAGTATGAGTGGAGGTAGCATACTTACAATTTCCATCACAAACTTGTCCAGTGTAGTTATCAATATACTTAAAATCATTTTCAGCCTGGATTGAGGGGAAGTGGTGTGAGAAAAAATGTTTGGGATTGAAAGAAGAAATTTCCAGACATAAACTGATTTTGATGGCAGAAAGGGGAAGACAGGGAAAAGCCTTTTTTCACTGTGTATAGCTGTATAGCTTAGTGGTGAGTAACTTCTTAGACCTTAATGGAGACATGATTAAAGGATAAATAGCGGAATAGTATTTTTGTAGCATTAATTTTGCTGTGTGAGGTGCTAAAAGGGTGAAAGTCTGCTGACGGGAGCCTTACCTCTGCTCAGGATCCTGTGATTCATCTGTGCTGTGAATAAAAATGGGACAGGACGCGGGCTTGAGCCCCGTCGATATGATACTGTGATTAGCTTGCTCCTTGTGCCAAGAGTGGCATGTACATCAGCCAGGGATTTTCCTCCCACAGTCATTGCAGTGATAGCCCAGAGCTGATTCCCAGGAATACTGTCCAAAACACTACTTGGGATGAACATGATGTCAGGGGACAGAGCTTGGGACTTTTGTTTCCGAGTCACAGAGTCAGAGGTTTATTAAGCTGGGGCTGTGTTGTTGTAGAATTTCTGCGTTCTGGCTGGTTTTTAGCATGCTGAGAGATTTAAGCAAATTGGAGATTTCAGAGTTGATCTGAAGACCACCTCAGCTCACAGAGCAGTCTAGGAAGACAAACCAGCAAAGCAGACTAGCTCTATTGTAGCTTAAATCTGTTTGTCTCTTTTCTTCCTTTTACTCCAGCTTTCTGTGCTCTGTGAACTCCCTTGCCAGCCTGCCTCTTTTGAAAGCTATCTTGAAAAGTGCATGAAGGTTGCTCCATGATTTGGACTACTGTAAAGAAATTTATTCTTTAGAATAAATCATAGAATCATAGGATGGTTTGAATTGGAAGGGACCTTAAAGATCATCTAGTCAAACCCCCCTACTGTGGGCAGGGACAGCTTTTACTAGATTGCTTAATTCACAGGTTGCTCAAAGCCCTGTCCACCTGGCCTTGAAGACTTTCAGGGATGGGCCAGTCACAGCTTCTCTGGGCAACCTGTTCCAGTGTCTCACCACTTTCACTGTAAAAAATGTCTTCCTTATATCCAATCTAAACCTACCTTCTTTCAGTTTAAAACCATTGTCCTTTTCTTGTCATTACAGGCCCTGGTAAAAAGTGTCTCTCCATCTTCCTTATAAACCCCCTTTATATGTTGAAAGGTTGTAATTAAGGTCTCCCAGAGCCATCTCTTTTCCAGGCTGAACAAACCCAACTCTCTCATGTGAGGTTAGCTGCACAGTGTCAGGCTGGAGTATTACAGCTTCAGAAAGCCATTAGTCTTCTGATGCTTTAGGCACAATGCAGTAGCTTGTTAGCTGTGATTACTTTTTCTGAGCCTATTAGCTAGGGATGTGGGGGAGAGGGTTCAGGTTTTATGTATTTCTAACTCTCCACTATGGTGTCATCTAGAAAAGTACAGGAAACATACTTCTTAAAAGCACTCAAGAAGGAGAACATAGCATACCCTTGTTAGAGAAAGAAATGTGACGAAGAGAGCTTTTTAGTAAATACCACCTACACTGGTCTTTATGCAAAACTGGAGTCAGCAGAACAGAATGAGTAAGAGGCAGTCTCCCACCTTGTCCTTCCATTCCAATTCCATGTGCCTACGCAAATATTCTGGCCCTGCTGAGAAGCACCCCTAACTCAAGTTTCTGTAGCCAGCCTGTGATATGGAAGTAAGGACTCCCCTGCTTCAGAAAAAAAACCTAGTTGGTGTGTGAAAGTTGGTCTGCATTTTCAGACAGTGGGCCACTGTGGAGGGTTGAAGGGCTGTACTACAAAGGGTGCTACTTAGCTTGCTCTTGGCAGGTCAGCTGCTGTTTCTGCTATGCTAGAGCAATAAATCTTGGCTCATTTCCACCTTCTCTCACTAACCGGAGTGAATACGATGACATTATCTCCATTAGAGACCAATTTAAGTGAACCAAACATTTTTTTCTGAGCAAAACCAGTGTTTTCAGACCAATTGTTCTACTGTTTCTTAATTATCATTTCAGCAAGAACAACCAACAGTTGAAATCCTGCTGTGTATGAGAGATCTGATTACAGAGGTGTTCTGAAGCTTCAAAATTTATCTTTTAGTTTTGGGGCCCTGAATCATGGAATTGTTTGGGTTGGAAGATCCAAAAGACTTTATAGACCTTCTAGTTCCAACCCATTACACGGTTTGCTTCACAGCCAATTCACAGCTGGAATTTTTTTAGTGATAATTGAGGGTGTCATCTAATCATGTACACTCTTTTGCGACATAAAAAGGAAAATTTAAAGAATTGGTAATACTGAAACTTTCTGAATGGCTGGACATGCCCAAATTCAGCTGAAGCCAGTAAGAAACCTGAATGCTTCATATCTTTAAAATTCAGAAGTCAGTTGAAAAATCCATAGCGAAGAATACACATCTCATATATGATGAGTCTTTTCTCTTTCCCTTCAATCAGATCCAATGAAAATGTATGTTCTCTAGGGTGGCAAAATTTGATTTTTTTGAGTAGTGTCCCAACACCAAGCTCATTGCACTTCATAAATTAAGTGGGAAGACAGTCCAATGCAGCAAAGGATGAGAGTGTAGAAGTAGTGTGGAGTATTATGCAACTGCACTTACTTACCTGCAGTCAAAGGAATCCAGACATGTAAATAGCCCATTTTTTGTATTTGTTTTCTTCTGAAGCAAAGATACTGGCCTCTGCTGGAGCCCTGTCAGCACTGCATATGACAGGACTGATGCAAAATGGTGTAGCCTGTGTCCACCTGTAACCCTTTTGTAACTGTCACCTTCTAGGTAATGCCCGGCTGCACTTTCTGATCCTGGTGACAGGCTGTACATCGGTGGGAAAAATCCTGGACACTGAAGTTTACAAAATTACTGCAACAGATTTCTGTCCTCTCCAGGAAGAAACCAAGGAAGAGGAGCGTGTTACTGCCTTGAAGAAAATCCTGAACTCTGGAATGTTCTATTTTTCCTGGCCTAATGCAGGCTCAAACTTTGACCTGACTGTGCGGGCTCAGAAGCAGGGTGATAACCACTATGAATCTGGTAACTCCTTCTTCTGGTTAGTACTGCATGTTAAACCAAAGTCTTCCATTATCCCCACCTGTACCTTATTGGTCAGACATTCTCAAAGGAAATAAACATGCCTTTCAGGTGAACCTCCTTTCATCTCATTGTCATGTCATTCTAGAGGGCATGTGTCCTTAGTGAATTCAGGGTAAACCTGGGTCAAACACATAACTTCTGTTTAATTAAAATTAATCTGATGGTGAAATGCAATTGTAACAACATTTTGTGTTTTTAAGGGAGCACAGGATGTACTGCTCGCGCTACAGAAACATGTCTCTAGATGTCAAGAGTAGTTTCCCCTGCAGTTCTTTTTAATAATTTGCTTTATAAGTTATCTAATAGAAACCTGCACTTGAACTGTTCCTCAATTCCATCATTTGTGCTGAAATATCTTTCATTTCTTAAAAGTGTGTGCATTGAAAGTCTAGTTTAATGTTTCATTAATATGCCCCAGTTTTTATGTTGAAAACATTAATATTGTTTACAGCTCAATGTAAATGTGTTGCATGGAAGAAAACTCCTGTGATGCACTGCTCTGTACTTCTTACTTTCTTGTGCTTACAAAGCAAAGAAACAGTATTTTTTGTTGTGGTATCAGCTGTGTAGAAAGGAGAAGACACAGTGCTGGGTTTTGTCTTCCCTAGGTGGGTTCAACATTGATTTAATTCAGTTTGTTTGCTTTACAGTTCTGGCAGAATGCTTGAATTTCCGTACCCTCATTTTTTTTCTTTTTAAACAAAAAGATAGTCACACAGGAAGCATTGTTGTACTGGAAATAAATGAGGGTTATATGATGTAGGTCGAAAATAACTGGCAGAGTTAAATGCGGATGTGCTGCTAGAATGTGTGATGAGTCCTGTGGCCCAAAGTAGGTGAATATTAAATAAGCAAAAAAAAAAGTTCATAATGGATAATAGAGAAAAATGAGAGAGCAGTTCATCCTGGCTAATCTTTCTAGCCATGATGAGATTTTGGCTAGTAAGATCTAGTGTTTTGAGTTTAACTCAGAAGAGAGATATATAAAACTTTCTTTCACCTGTGCTAATTATGCATCCCTCTCAGAATTCACCAAGCATGTCAAGTCAGACACATGGCACAAATGAACTGTCTTCCCTTGATGAAAATTCTAGGATGGCAGTATCCGTTAATAAAGAAACAACCTTTAAAGCAGCTCTTTTTACCTGTTCTGTCTTTTGAAACTTCTTTTCTTGTAAGATAGGTATTTGAACTTTCTTTGCTGTTCTGGCTAATCTAGAAGTAGCCCTTAGGGAGGTTCCATTCTTCTTATGTTGTAGAACAGGGATGGTGACAACATCACATTTAGAAAATTTATCTTGAGGCAGTTATGCAATATGGGAAATATCGGGCCAAACAGTAGGTTCTTTAGAGAAGTAAACATGGAATAAATAGTTACATGATGAAAAGTGTCTGATATCCTTAGTTACAAGCAGCACAAAGTTCCTGTTAAATGAACTGCAACAACAAAAATCATCTGCTGGAATTAGTCTGAGTGAATCTGAGTAAAGCTAGGGGAAGGAAGTGGAAGAGATATGAAATCATTTTAGAGCTATTTTTTCAGTTACATGTTTAGTTTTTAAAGGTAAGAATGACTTGCACCTTTTTCAGAGAAATGCTGTACTCTAGAAGAACAATTCTTCAGGGGTTTTGCTAGATGTAATAACTCTTGTATTACTGAGCAATATATGATCATAAAAGGGATTTTATTGGCCCTCGTCTGTGACATTTTGGAAAACCGTCATAAAAGAAGAGACTAGTGTCACTGTTAACCAGGCATGACAGGTTTCTTGGGTTGTTGATCTTAAAATAAATAGAAGGTTAAAACAGACATTCCTCTTAATTTTCGTAGCACTTTTTGCAATATCTCTGTTGACTTATGGGTCCAGTTTATGCTTGGAAGAATTTTCCTGAAAATCCTTGTGGATTTTAAAATGGCTCTTTGTCCTGTAGTGTATGCTAAAGTGGTCCAGGCAATATTATTCAGAAAGTAATTAGCTTGACAGCACTGTCATTTATGAAAAAGATTACTAAATTTTGACGTATTTCTGGAGCTGAAAGAGGTGACATTTGCATCTGAATTTAAGAGAGAGAGGTACAAGATGTAAGGACAGCACCTTGGTGGTAGCTGTGCTATTACAGTTTGCCATGTTCTGTCCACTGTAGTAGTTCACAAGGATTTGTTTCTAATATTTTCTGGTTTTGGATAAAGGTACAACAGAAAAGGGGTCACAAAATATTAATTGCTTCAGTTAGTGATTATTGTGGGGTGACACCCATGGCTGCCTGTCTTTATTCAGTAATGTATCTGTATGTTGTTGAATCTTTCAGGAACCAGCTGTTGCACGTGCCCTTCAAACACTACCAGGTGAACTGCTCTGACTGGTTACTGAAAGTGATGTGTGGAGTAGTGGACATTCGCACTGTTTATGCTTCCCACAAGAAGGCAAAAGCCTGCCTCATCTCTCGCATCAGCTGTGAGCGATTTGGTGTCCGGTTTCACGTTCGAGGGGTCAATGATGATGGACATGTGTCCAACTTTGTTGAGACGGAACAGGTAAGTGCATGTATCTACTAGTTTTGAATTATTCAAAACCACTCAAGTTTAAGTGGGGCAGAAATTCCAACAAGAATTAGAGGAGCTCAGCAAGTGTTTTTTCCAAGAATGTTTAAAATGTTGAATGGCAGATCTATTTGTTCTTGCACATTCAGCATTTCTTTGCAGTCTGTTCTTTTTCAGGGTTTCTGACTTTTCCATGCACACAGTTTTCACTAGTACTTATGTTTTTCCTTAATGTGAAAGTCTGGCTTTTTGATATTGTAGTGAAATACAGACATGGGGTTTTAAACAATTCAGAGAGCTCTGTGTGCTAGTGCATGGGAAATCAACATGTGTAACAGTGAGTTTCTCAGCCTTATGGAACTTATTAGTTACCAGTCATGACGTTCATGTATTGAACAAAATAAGGTTTTCAAATCTGTTCCATAACCAGTGTCACAGTTTCATACATTCTGCATACATTTTAAAGTGCATTTTTCTAAAATTCATTGTATTTTCCTTGCTATAGAATATTGGAGAAGAACTAGTTTGAAAAATTTTCTATAAAGTCATGGTCTCTACACTTCATTTTTGTTTTATTCATTTTAAATATCACTGTTAGGTCATTCAACCAGGTTTTCTGGATTAGCTGTTGAAAGTCTCTTGCACTACAATGGCATAACTGTATCTACAGTAATGTAAAAGAATTTGGTTGGAGTGCTGGGGGTGATTTTCAGCAAACACTAGACACTGGGATTTGCTTTTGGCTCTAATGAAGTCACTTAGAATCATACAAAATCTTGTGATCATGAATATTCATCGTTCAAGTCTGCCTTATTGGTTTGAAGCCATCACTTCTTTGTACAGTATTTTTTTCAGCTATAAAATGAGGATGATTATTAACTTCCTGTCTCACAGGACTTTAGCAGACCAGTGAGGACAACATTTATAGAATGTAGGTAGTGCATGCTGTGCTGTGGTGAAGAAGCGCTCAAATATGTCATTCTAATTAAGAGGAAGCTTAGGACACAGCAAAGGAGCTGTGTTCTCTGGGAGTCAAGTCACCTTCAGTTAGTGAAGTAAATGAAGAAAACCCACCATTTTCTCAGTTAAGCAAATTCCAGTACAACTCATTTTGGAAGAGACTTTGCTCTATATTCCTGTTTGCTTTGTGAGTGATTCTCCTCAGTGAGAAGTGGTACAAGACCGTTATACATAAATGATAAAAATTTTATTTCTAGTTGATGTTGAGACAAAATATATGAGTGAAATGCATTCAGCAGGCTGCCTTGATTGGCATAGCCTAACAACATAACAGTCAGTTGGTTTTGTTACACGTGGTTTAGCTTACTACCTTGAAATTGAACAAAAAGCAGTAGACCCCCTGGAGAGTCTGAGATCTTCAGTTGTGGACTGGCTGTGTGACTATGGACATTTTGTGAGCAATCCAGAGGTCTTGGTGCTGGGCAGATTGCAAGAGAGCGAGATAAACTGGGGCTGTGAAATTAGGGGTGTACAGAAAACACCAGCTGCAAGGACACCAAAATCAGTGAGAGAAAGAGCTGAGAAGCAAGTTCCCAGGATAGCATTATCCAATCATAACATTGTTTAGGTTTAAGGTGCCCAGTCAGCAACCGCCAAGTCTGTGTAGCTGTAGTAAGAATCTCTATGTAAGATTAACACTTTGTTTATTAAAATGGCATTCACTAGATCATATTGGTTGTTTTAGTATTGTCTGTAGGAATCTTGCTCCAGCATTCAGTGCTGGTTGCTTTCTTATTCAAGTATAATCACTTTTTCCTTTTTGGCTAGAAGGGGTAATTACTTGCAGTCATAATAATCATACAGAAAAGGATATCTCTATAAGCAAAAGGGATAAATGGCTGGTAGTAGTTTTCAAAAACGGACAAGGATCTGTTCCTAAAATTGCATTGTTTTCACTGTCTTCTGGGCAGATCTACAAAGCTGTATGTAGTGTAGATTGTTTTTATATGTGATGTATATGTCATATAAGCAGGTGCACATACAATGAAAATAGATTGCTTATGTGATGCTCATAAGGGGAGGCTGGTGAGACATCTTTACATGACACAGTGAGTGTGCATAGAGATACTTAAGCTTCCTGTGTTATTACTTGTTCCAGGAGAGTTATAGCTGTGTCATTGCAGGACTGTGCCTGGCTGCTGAGGGTGGCATACTCCTCTCAAAAAGGCCCATACTTCAGCACTGGTGTTTCCTCATGGCATTGTGTAAGTGTAGCAGCTTACAGTCAGTGCTACCCTTTCTGTTACCCTACTGCTTGCAGCAGGCATGCCTTCAGTCTCCTGTTTGTCCAAAATTCAGCAATGTTTGGGTGCTTTTTAAATTTCCTCTTAAGATGTTGCCTTGCTGGTGCAGCTTTAGCCTCTTCACCCAGCTCTGTCTGAGGGCACCTTACACTTGACACAATACAGCATTGCTCAGCAGAATGCAGGAGGAGGAATTGCAGACTGGTATTCCCCAGTCTGCTGCTGAGGTTTGATCCCCAAGACATGCTCAAAGCATGCACATGTGAATTTCTTGCACAGTGGTCAGAGTTCTTGTTGGGATTGTGAGTGGCTCTTTGCTCGTGTCCTTCCTTTTCGTGGTTTGCCTGCATTTCCAGTTGGCTGGCCTGGCAGCCTTCCACTTAGTGTTCAGGCTTCCACAGATTCTGCTGATTGGATGCCAGACTCCTCCCCTGCTGTGCTTGGGTCTAATGTTAGCCTCTGAATTCTTTGCTAATAATTCTCTTTTGTGCCTCTATCCAAAGCAACTGCAAGGCAAGTTCTGCAGCATCTACATCTTTCTAGAAAGTCTGTCAGTGCACTGGGAGAGCAGATGCAGATCTGCCCAACAAAGAGTGGAATTTCCCCTGGAAAAAAAAAAGGCAGCAAAGCAATACTTAGTTGCTAATGCCTCCCTTAGCTGAGGCTGGATCAGGCTCTTACAGGAACTGCTGCGCTTTATTCATGTTCACCCAGGGGCTGCTGTGAAGTGGGAGGGCTGAAGGTTCTTGAGTGTTATGTAACTGGGTAAGCAAAAGCACGAGAGTGAAATGGTTATAGGGTGAAAAGCTCTAGTAGGTTCAAAATTTTAACAAGGGTTTGCATTTTTAAAGGATTCTGTGCTTTTGTTTTTTGTTTTTAAAGAAGAAAAGAAGGTTGCTGTTGCTAATGGTGATAAACACTAGTTTTACTAAGCTGCATGTCCTAAGGAAGCAATGTTGGGCTAACCACTGGGATGCCTGAGATCCATTTTAAGGTGGCATCCACTTACCAAGGAAGAGTCCTAGAATAAACTTTCTCCTACTTTCATAGTAGACTACTGACTAATTGCTTATGAAGTAATATCTTGGCTGAATAACATTGTGTTTTCATTTGCTGCAGCCTGTACAGTATAATGGCATGGTGGCTGTGCGCTTTCATGGATAAATAGACCCGAGGATTCTGAAAAGCCAGGACTTTTCCTCCTTTTGTAGGAATTACTTCTAACATTTCTCTGTTTTTAGTAAAGGGAGAAACGATTAGTCTTATCTTCAGGCAACTCTCTTATTCATAGATGGTATGCTTTTGTCTCCCACTGAGTTAGCCTTGTGTCATTTTAGCTCTGCGGTGAGTCATTTTTTGTGGGCTCACTTAAGTTCTATGACTCACGGTGTTTGAGAAGAAGGGGAGGAGACAGTTAAATATCTCACTTTGCTTTTGCTTTTCCAAAAAAAAAAAGAAAGAAAAAAAAAAAAGCTACTAGAGGATCTTTCAGATGTTTTGTCATTTGGCTTGCATCTTTACAAAATAAAAAGGAGGAAGAAAAAAGGTGGAAACACTTAAGGAAAAATAAAATACAAAAGGAAAAGGATTTTTTTTTTTCTTTTAAATCCCTTTAACATGTACCTCCAGATTTGCTACCAGTATTTTGTAATGGGATGGTAGCCCTCTCTACTTACAGTATTGCAGTTAATCCTCAAGTAGTTTTAAAATCCTTCTGTTTCCCAGTAATAGCTTATGTTTCTCTTCACCTTTTTCTTCCTCTCTAGTAATTCCTTAAAGTTGAGACTGTATCACATTCTTTGAATTCTTTTCTGCTGATAGCATTTAGTTTGTGTGCCTGTCACTATTTACATTTCAGCTCCTATCCCAATTGTCCTCTGAAGAGTTAGGCTAAACTCTTCACATCTTATAATGTGACTTATGGGGAGCAACTGTAATTTACTAAAGATAAATGAATGGTTTCAGTTGTCTTCTCCTTCATGGAACTGTTTGAGAAAGAAAATGGAAACCTTGGCAAAGTATTAGAAGGAAATGCCATGAATTTGGATTAACCTTCCCTTTCTTCCAGTTTCAGAAAAAAATGTCAGGCGTGGATTAAGAAAAATGATCCCTGTTTCACAATAACTCTTAGACCATGTTGGATAGCTCTCCAGGAGAGGAATGGATGCAATCATGTAGTTAATTTATTTTCTGGATCAAGTTTTAGTATGGCCCCAGGCAGGGCAAAGAGGATTATTTTGGCAAGTATATTCTTGGATCCTGTGGTCTGGGCTAAAGGGACTCATGGAGAGATATGTTTAGGCCATCTGTTATCCATGCTCTTTGTGGGTTGTGTGGCAGAGCTGGGAATCACAGAACAAGCCTTGTGAGGATCTGTTTTATCATGGATGGACTGTTTCTCTGTGTGCCCTTCAAGTCTGTAATGAATTTTGCTGTTTGAAGTTGTGACTGGATAGTTATTTATTTCTGATGAAGCTGAGTGATGGAGATTAGTGAATAAATTATTCCAAGTGATGAATGGGCATAGCATGCTGGGATTAAAATACCAGCTGGTTGATGTGGATGTTTACTCCTTGCTCAGAAGCAGTAGCAGTTTGCTTCTTGCTCAGAAGCTTACTAGCAGTACCGGTGCAGGAAGCTTGTGTTATCAGGAAAGGCCCTTGGATCACAGAGGCAAGGTCTGGCCATATGCAACAGGAAAGAAGGATTGAGAAACATCCTTTTGAACTGTCAGAACTATCACACTTCATCCTGGAGTCAGAGAAAGGGACCATAAAAAGAGTCTAACATGGCAAATTCTAACACCAGAGGTCAGAGGACAAGCAACCTCTTATCAAGACAAAGAGGTCCTCCACTTGGGTTAAGCATCCAGTCACTACTATGTTGTCAGGTAGGAAACTGCAGGAAATGTGTCTGAAAATCCAACCAGGTAACTGGATTGGATTGTTCTATGAACTAGGCCCTTTGAGATTAATGAAGTAGTTGTCAAGTGTTTTGAGGATTTGATAGGAATGAACATTCTCCTTGGGGCAAGTAGGCAACAACTTGCTGTCATTTTGGATCTAAGACAAAGATAAGATTCCACAATAGTATTATGAAGCCCAAAGAGAGATTTAGCAGTCTGTATCAACTATAATGACAAAGCGTTGTCTAAAATATAATGTTGAATGTTTAGAGAAAATCCAGTCTGATGTTCTTGGATGTGTTTCTTGTCCATGAGTTAAGGAAAATGGAGGACAGGAAAATTCTGGAAACAGAATATAAGGAACTGTTCATCTTCTGTGTTGTGACTTAGAATAAGGGAAACAGACTGATAGAGGATAGGTTAATAAAATCAAAGCTAGAACAACAAAAAAATGGGATAGGTATGTGCTTGTAGAAAAAACAGCATTGTGGGTGAGAGATGATCAAGGCTTGGAGGAATATGAAGAAAGAAATTCTGTACTTATCCATGCATAAATGCGGGAATTGAATAAGCGTCAAAGTTGGAATCTTTTATTTATGACTGTAATTTTAACATAGATGCATTATCAGTGCTTGTTTATAATTTTAACGAATGTGGTTTCTTATAGTGTATATGCGTGTTCAGTTTATGTCCGTTCCTGAACTGGAAAGTCTTAGTCTCAGTCTTTCAACCTGCTTAGTTAACAAGTCTGCTGGTAGGAAAGCTGTTGCTGCTATTATTGTGTAAGGTCAAGGAGCATATACAAGGCAATGTCAAGATCAGAGGTTGTGTTCCTCGGAGTGGTGAATGAAGGACAGTAGGTACTGCTGAAATTCAGGGAAGATTTGCTTAATCTTCCTATGTTATATTATAACATAGGAATACAACTAATTATAGTTGTAATGCTTAATGGGTACGGTCTGTTTAAGAAAGGAATGACTGACAGAAAAGTAATTTTAATGAGTGTCCCACTCATTAAAAACACTAGGTCTTCTCCCAGCTCTGTGCAGCTTGGAAGAAAATTATTTTGGACTTGTCTGCATCACAAAAATGAGGTGAGAGGATTGTGAAAGAGCACAGGATTGCTTCAGAGAACAGGGAGATGAGCCCTGTAAGTGAAAGTTAAAAAAAATGTGCTAATGCCAATAACTTCCTTGTGGATGACTCTGGAAAGGCCATGCTCCCAGTTCAGAAACCTCATCTGAATTTCTAAAGGCTACATGGCAATGTGCATAAAAATGTCAGTTTCTTTAAAATGCTCTATCATCATAGGAGAGTTCTGTAATAGACCCCATCCTGGCAGAGGACACCCCCCCCCCCCCAGCCCATCACATCAGGATGTGGGCATCCTGTTTAGATCACAGGAATGATTCCCAAACAGTTTGAACTTTTTTTCTTGTTGTTTTTAAGTTCTCGAAATGGACAACTTAATAGAGCCGAAAGCAGAAGAGGTAATGGGTAAAAACCAATGAACAGGAAGTATGAGTGATAGTAGTAACAAACATATGTTAACTCTTATGATGTTGAATCACTAATAAGTGGAAATATGAGCATCTCTTAATGCAGAAAGGCAGAAACGTTTGAGCAGTATTTTTCTTTTGTATTTGGCATAAAGCAAGCAGGTATATATATTCATAGTCTGCAACTGATGAAATACTTTCCATTTAAACTGTAGCTCAGCAAGATGTTAAACTGCAAGTATTAAAATTAGAATTATTATTACTATCTTTTTAATCAGTGGGTCTGAAGAATTTGCAGCTGGGACTTCTGAAAGAGCTGGCCAAAGAGAGATACTTGAGCTGTGGATTTTTCAGTTAGTTATGGAAACAGCAGTGTTCAGAAGATTTTAAAGAAAGCTGAACCTCTGTGGCAAGCTGCCTGAGTGGCAAAATTGTACTTCATAAAAAGCCTTTCTGTATTTGTCATCATTAGATGTTTCAGTTCAACTCATTCATCTCTAAGGTGATGACTATTGTCACATTTTGAAGTGAGCCAGTCCTGACTCTTTTTTTTTTCATAGATTCAGGACTTGATCCTCATTTGGTATGAGTCAGGATAATGCCAGGCTGTCAGTGGAGCTACAGAAATTTGCTTTACCTTAGAATTAGCTCCTCCCAGTCCATGACTGTGAATGAAAAAGTGATTCAGTGTTTGGAAGTTACTGACTCATTTTGGTACAACCTGTCCCAGAGAGGATGTGACAAAGAGAAAGAAGGTGGGCCTGCTCACTCCTCATGTAGTCCAGCTGCAGGACAAATGCTTCTGAGCACAGAACTGCAAACAGATGCACCAGTGTGTTCCCATGGTTATTAGCTCC
>JBCJKH010035912.1:0-14210 GCA_039877255.1 Loriculus beryllinus
ACCAAGAGATTACTTAGCTGAAATATGAGATACAATTTCCTTGTTCTTACACACTTCCCTAGGCATTCAGTTTTGGTCAGTGCTGAGGACAGGTGACAGTCTGAGTGGCTGGACAATCCACCCATTGCTATACGAGTCCTGGGTCTAAGCTCATGTGCTCATCCTTAAGCTCAGATCTTCCAGCTCTTCCTAAAGGGAACTCCTACTCCTTGCACATTGACGTTTGACCGAATGATCGGGAATAGTTAAACAAAATGTTAAATATTACAAAATGAGGCTTAAGCAAAGCCTGTTTCAGCCTACAGACTCAAATGGAGCAAAAAAGTTTCAGCATTTTTTAATTTTGCTGTTTTATGGAAAAAAAAGCGACCATTTTTTTTTTTTCAGTTCCACCTAAAACTGAATAGCTCCAGACACAGTTTTAGAATGATAGAGGTTTCATGAGTTTTTAATGCAGTTCACTTTTATAGTCAAAATTAAATTTCAAACATAAAGTTAATGACATTCAACAAAAACAAAACTGCTTTATTGATTATCGCAAGTTTTACCCACCGGTTACCAATTTGAACGACTTCAAATTCAATCTGATCAGCAGTATGGATATCCTCTGGTATTCTTAGCCACAACATGGAGCAAAAATTATTGAAAAATTATTGAATTTTGCCTTTACCCGATTCCTATCTCTTCCTATTGGAATCAGATGTAAAAAGAAACTCTACCAGAAGTTTTTCTCATCTCACTGCCAACTAACTCACTGCCAACTAATTCTGCAGACTCAGCTAAATCACAGACTTCCATGCACTTCTCTGAACAGATATTCATAATCACTCTTTACAGGATATGAGAATGGAATTAGAAAAAGGGAGGGGGGGGGGGGAGGGGAAGCGACAAAAGTAACACAGAAACTTCACAGATAGGTATGTGCCATTTAATGCTTTGTGAGCAGCTAAGTATTTATTTTCATCTTTTAAATGGAAATTTTAAGATGCTGAATCTTGAAATTGATTAGAATTGTGTCGACTGAAATTTCATCCAAAATGACTTGGCAATCAATTCCACTACTTTCAACCCATAAGAAATGCTTTGGCTACAGTGTAGCACAAAGGATGCAGTTACTTGGAAGCATGCTTTCAGTTTTGGGAATGAAAGGAGAATTTTAATATTTTAAGAAAACTACTGTATTATTTAGATTGAAGGTGAGAATTTACCTCCTTGTCTTTATTCTAAGCAATGCAGCAGTTTCCTTAAAATGCTGAAGATTGCCTTGCATTACCAAACTTGAAACCATGTTCATGCAATTTTAGCTAGGTGAGATTACCATCAAGGTGTGTGTCTCCACACACTTTTGGAGGCTCAGGGTTATCCTAAATGTAGTTTCTTTGTGGTTTTTTTTTTTTTTTTTTTTTTAAGCATAGTGAGAGAAAAATCAAGCCCGTTGGAGGTCTGGGATCTAACCCATCTTTATATCATTTTGAATACTAATTTTTCGGTGGCATAAATCAAGCCTCCCACTATCCACAAGAGGCTACTGGGATCTGTCCAGTGAACCCCCTCCTTTTTCCCTAGCATAATTCTTCATGATGATCTCATTCTCCACTCATACATCTTCACATTCCATCTGTAGACCGATAACTCATAAATCTGCCCCTTCTTTCATGGTTTGTCTCATTTAATCTCATCCTGTCTCATGTCGCTTCTTGGGTGTTTTGTTGTCAGATATGAGTCATTATAACTCAGGTCTAATTCACTACTGAAATCCTCTTCCCTCCCCTCTACTGTTCGGTACATGCAACTTAGACCAATTCAATGCCCTGCCTCCAGATAAAAAAGGAAAAAAAGGGGAGGGGAATCAAGTCATGTTTTTGAACATTAGCAAGGAAACCAAACTTTCAGACCACAAGTTCAGGAGCTTCCAACATGAAGACTGTCAAGTAAATCATCATCATGTCTTAATGTCTTATTTTTTTCCTCCTCAGTGTCTCACTATATTTACATTTTACAGCTGACATTCAACTAACCACTGCTACCTAGTCTGCATTTTGCAGTAGAAGCTGTTCATGCCTGGCTGTGTAATGGTTGCAAAGCTGTAATTTTGAAACAAAGGCATCCAAATACCACTGTTAGCTTAACAACACCCAGACATCACTGATTCAACCCTGAATCAATGTCCAAAAAAAGTAACTGATACTCCTGCAGTTTCTGAAACCATTGCCTTGGTTACAAAATGCAGCAAACAGAAATGAACTGGTTAACACAATTAACTGGAATAATCCTCTATCACATTCTCTATTAGTATTTTGGATCTAGTTTTTCCTATATTCAATGTAGACTGCTTTAGAATGAGAAGGACTAGGGGTTTGAGAGTTTCTCAAAGTCTTCCCATTAGATAAAGTTCCTCTTAAAATATCATCATAATCTAGAAAGACTATGATAATATACTGATTTGAAGTTTTTCAGTTCCCCAAATTGCACAGAATTTGTCAAATAGAAGTACTCTTTCTCCTCCTTTGAAAATCAGTGGATTAAAATCTGCATCTCTCAAATACAGCACCTCTTGTAAGTAGCTTTGTGGTATTATAACTGTAATTTATTTATAAAATAGTGTATTTGGTTTACTGTTAGAAATATGAAAGCTTTGCAATGAGTATTAAATGTAATTTTTTTCTGCAAAGAGGAAAAGAAATCTTCCTTTCTAAAGTAGCTTGTTACTCATAGTTTTTCAAATCACGTATAGTTTGAAATTTCTATGGGAAAATCTGACTTTGAGATTTTTCTTATTTTGAGAGAACCAGAAGTATTGGAGGATCACAACCTGAAATTCTAGTTAAGCCTCTTTTCCTATAACTATGAGTTTTTAGAACATTAAGTAAGGTCAGTAATTCATATCCAAAATACTAGATGCTTCATTTGACCACCACCTTGGAGTACATAATTAGTGCTTAATTTCAGGTTATAGAATGTGCTCAGGCACTATTCTTCCTATCTACTGTCAATAAAATTTGTGTAAGGCTCATTTCTCCCATCTTAGAGAGTTAATTTTTCTGAAGGAACTGCATAACTGAGTAGTTAAACACTTTTAATCTCGAGTGCACTTATTTAAAAAAAGGCTTAAAAGTTAAAATGCATTAGGTACAATTAATCTTTTTCAGGAAAATAGCATCATTTTTCAAAGTTGAAGAGAAACATTTTCTAAATCTACATTAGGAGATTCTGATAGCAGTTTCCTGTTCTTATAGAGAAAACTCCAAAGAGAAACTGAAGATGTTTTGAAGACAAATGATCTGACTCAAAGTTTAAAAAAACCCAAGAGTTTTCACCACCATTTTGAGATGATGCTGCTAACAACTACGTGCATTAGAGGACCAATGTTATCAAAAAACCAGACAATGAAGACAAAGTACTGAAAAGTACTAATAATGCTACACCAGCATTCACTGCTCCCAGGTGTTACATTTGTATTATGTGTAGTAAAACGTGATACTGTGGGATTTAATATTGATTTTGCATATGGGTTATCTGAGGTTCACTCAGATGAATCAAACTGCATGAAATCAAAGCAGCAGTTTGGTAGCAAAACCCAAAAGTCAACCCTCCTGCTCCCGCCCCCCCAAAAAAGCAAAACCCAAAACACCAATACTGTTTCTGAACGCACTGCCAAAACCACACATAATAAAATATGAACTTGAATAAATGTCTGGAAGCTGATACAGTGTGCAGTTCAGGAATTAAAATAATATTCAGAGTGACTTTGCTGTTTACTCATACTAGCTTTTCAGTCACATATGGTATAACATTTAACAAGAGTGATTTTTCACATATTAGTGACATAACTGTTAAATATATACCCTGAGGAGGTACCTCAGCTTTTGTGCTTTTGTTCAAAATACCTAGTTATGAACAATAGTTTGCAATGTTAATTATAACAATTTAATTATTGTAACGACATTAACATAAGATTGTAATGACTATACAAGTAAAATGTTTTCTCTAAATGCATTTTGTATTGATGCATTCTGCAAACAAAACTCTTTACGCCTGTTAGTAAACCCATTTGCTTCACTGAATTAATCAGCTATAAAGGGTCTTACTTATGTACAGTCAATATTTCTACACTATTATCAAAATACAAAAAAACGTATTAAATTATCAGTTTGCACATCTATAGCATGTCTGTCATTACCTCTCACAAGGAGCTTTGAAAAGTAACCACACAACTGTTCTCCTTTATTCAGAGACACATAACAGACTAAACAGACCTGCATTAGTTTTCCCTGTATGTACTCAGAAAACAAAAAACTATTTTCCTATAATTTAAAAATTTACAACCTTTCTCTAGATCGCCCTTGCTATCAAACTAGAAAGTCCCATTTCTGCACTGTGAAGAACTGCAAATGCCCTACTTCCTTTCATCTGTATACAGGACATATACACTTTTTAAATCTCATTAAAATCTGAGGTCTGGCAAAGGTATACAGTATCCTCTGCTGTGTCTTGAAACCAAAATGAATTATACCCTCACTGTAGGCTTAACCCAGGGCTTACACAGCTCCCCAGATCTGATTCCTGAGGCCACTGGGAATTTTATAGTGCCTTAGCCAGTAGAGGAGGGCCATTCACTTTGCTTTGTATCAAGAAGAATCCACTTTCTCCACTGCTCCTCAGATGGCTGTCAACAGTCTGGGCAGTAACAGTAAAATCTGATATTTGATGGAAGATCCAGAAGCATCAATTGTGTTGAATTCTGAGGTGCAACTCTGACACACTACCTTTTTAACCCTAGGCTCATCTCTAATTTTCATGGTGGCATTCTGACAAAACAGCTTTAACCTTTCTTGTGACTTTTTCATTTATGTCATTTTCTCACCTCTTTGTGTGAGTTAACAAGAACATCTCCCTTCAAGTGCATTAACTGCAGAGCACCCCACACTGAGCATCAATTACTGGTATACATAACAAAAGCACAAATACCTGAACACCTTGCAGATTACTCTCAAATGTCTTCTCTTTGTATTCTGAGTTCATTTTGGAATTTAATGCTTCATCTCTTTAGGGGCAGCCTGAGACAGATACACTGTAACAGCGGAAGAAAAGGCTATCTGAGTATGAATTTAGCTAGAAAATGCTGAATGAACATACCAAAAGCCAAAACATCATAAAATAAACATTTAAGTACTGCTACCCCCTACAGTCTGTTATACTGATAAATGTGACATATCATGCAGAGCAGATAAACAAGAAACAGTAAACAAACCATGTCATTTCACACAAAAGGATGGAAAACATTTACACTGTGGTGCAAACTCCTGTAAGCAGTGGTTTTGAACTTTCTGAACTGAGCCACACTCTAGACTATTGGCAGTGCTCAAAGCCTTGCTGCATTTAAGTGGCTTCTTTGCCAACCTCTCCCTTCTCGCCTTCTTCAGCTGAACCAGAAAAGCTATTAGCTTGAGTACAATATCTCCATTACAATACAAACACTTCACTGATTTGGGACTACTCACCCAGAGTATACATTTTATAGCAAAACTACACTCAAAATCTAATGAAAACTTTTCCTCTATTAGTTGCTCAGGAATTGGGAGAATGAGAAACAAACCATTTGTTACAAACCCAGGCCAGATTATTTGCCACATGAACTGGCATAGCTTGCATTGATAGAGTGATGCTGGGCCAGTTCACACAAGCAGAGAAATCTGGTCACTGTGTATGCAAAAATTTCTCTGAAATATGTCTAAAGTCATCAGACTAAACATCAGAGAACCCTTTTCTCTCCAGGCCAGTAAGAAAATGTTTGTTTTATTTTTGTGAGAGAGTCAGTTCACTGTCATTAAGATAACTCAAAACACACACACAAATATTGCAACTTCACATGGATCTGGATGAGAATGAAAATGTTACAGAATGTCCAAAGTACGACTCAGTTCAGTATTTCCCTTCATTCTGCTCATCTTTCAAAAACCCAAACCAAAAGCTGCTTTCCCCTCCAGCATCCTTAGACCTCAGGCCATTGTGAGCTTTTCACTGGCTGAAGCAAAAGAAAATTTTGAACACCAAAAAAGACGCATTCTCCTCCTCACTGCTTCTTCCAAGTCCTGCCAGCCTATGGTACAGAGTACACAGTGGACATACCTGGTGCAGGACTGAAACTCTCTGTCACTGGAGGTCATCTGGCTAGCCCAGTCGACACACATGTATCATAACTGCTTCTAATCAATTTCTGAAGATGTTAGGTCCCTTTGAAGATAGCTGAAACTAACCACCAAAAATCACTCACTATTTTCCAATCTTGAGGCATGATGTACTGTGAAAAATGATAAAGTAGCAAGTATTTGGAAGAGATCAAATGATTTCCACATCAGTAACATCCCATAGAGTTCAAAACTATGTCCTTTCCTGGTAGCCAAATTCTGCCATTAGCAGCAAGAATATGATTTTACTAAAGTAAACTGTAAGGCTAGAGTGGAAAAAGATAAAGAAAACTCTGTGCACTGGGTAACTGCAGGGAGTCTAAAGCTGAGGATCTAATAATTAGTCTTATCTCTATCAAGGTGCAACAGAATAAGCTGAGAAGTGCACAG
This sequence comes from Loriculus beryllinus, assembly GCA_039877255.1. Taxonomy (NCBI): domain Eukaryota; kingdom Metazoa; phylum Chordata; class Aves; order Psittaciformes; family Psittacidae; genus Loriculus; species Loriculus beryllinus. The sequence goes on from JBCJKH010035912.1 coordinate 6,579, forward strand.
ATGCCTGACAAGGCCCTATGGCTCCTCACAGCTGCAGAGAAGCCTCATTGTTCTGGAGGATTTTAAGGCGAGAACATGTGGGGAGAACATGAGGAATTTCTTTTCCCTGCCACAGTGCTGATGCGGGTATCTGGAAGGTACATTTCCCTACAGACTCTTCCCTTCATACAAGCCACAACAGTGTCGAAGGTTCACTGTTGGGTTCCCCTTTACATGGCTGTTCAGGCACAACAAGCAGTAGGTGCACAAAGAACAGCCTCTGGGGCAGTCAAACCCCTGCTGTTTTGTGGTGGGAAAGCTCAAGGGAAAACTCACTGCAAAGGGAAAAATGTCTTCCTTGAAGTTCTTACATTTTTGCCTTGCACAAGACTTACTCAGTGTGCTTTAGCTCACACAAATATTTAGATTTTGAGATTTATCAGTGATTATTACATGTTCAAACTAGAGCTGACACCTCACTTTCCAAACTGAAGTTTGGAAACACCCAGGAAAAAAGAAGTGGTTTCTCCTTTACTGTGCTCTAATACAAACTCACAAAAAATACCAGCAGGTAGGAATGCAGTCACACACTTTATGTTCATCTGGTTTCTCAGGATGACGTGTGAGTGTCCGAGTAACAACTTTACAGCACTCTTCTTCCAAAACCAGGGTGGTTTCTCTCTGAAATGTGCAAATTATATGTAACCAGATTGCTAGGAATCATGTATCTCTAACTGTAAAATCTGAGTTTCTTCAATTTTAAAATGTAGTGGTAACCAGAACAGACATAAGACTGCTTCTTCCTAGTGTTCACAGTTGCTCCTCTTTTCTATCAATGTTTTTCTGAATAAGTAGGGCAAATGCTTTAACAGTGAGTCTTGACTGTATCGTCTTGAGCAGCCACCAGGTCAGTTCTCTACAGACAGCAAATTCTTGTTTGATGGGCCATCCCTTCGACTGTTTGGAGGAATTAGGGGTGTTTCAGCAATCCAATCCTTATTACAGCTATTTGCAATGACTAACCACTTTATATTCTCTGAAGAAAATGATCAAAGAATTAGTTGCACTAAACCCAAAAGGGAATGTATGCTACTGACTCGCAGCTTTTTCTACTCTGTGAGAAACTGCATCATGGGTCTTTTGCAAATTCCCCTTGAAAGCAAGTAGAATTTTGTCACTGGCTTCAAGTAGAGCTGGAGCAGCTTTCAGGTTATTTTGAAGTGCAGCAAACAGTATCTTTTTCCTTGGACAGCATAAAATACTGGACTTGGGATATAAAAATCCAAATTTGACTGTGAAAAAGGACCCAAAGCTTCTGTTTTTAATGCCCCAGCCAGTTCATTGCCCACAGCCCTCGAATCAGCTGCACTATTTTAAGAGAACAGCAGTGGAAGAGAAACTGGAAAAATCACCGTAACTGAAATATAAGCAAATGACCTAATCTACAACATGGATCTGCAGCAAGCCTGCTTCCACTGCCAGTGAAGTCCAAAACAAGTTTCATCTTCAAAGAAAGCAGCAGCAGATCTTTACTCAGTATAATAAAGCTTAAGCAGTTTGCAATTTTGTATGGTTAAAACATATTGACCATGGTCAAGTGAATGGTTATGCCATGTGATTTTTTTTCTCTTTTCCCAAGTTTCCTAAAGCTCCCACAAGGTCCAGAGCCTTCTTTTTGTGTTTTCTGAGAGAGACAACAAAGAAATAAGGACAGAGGGGAAGTAAATGGGAGGTTTGGGTTACTCTGCGTCTTCTTTTCTCAAACAGATGACAAATACCATTATTCTTACTTAGAATCATGATTAACTTATTACCTGGGAAGTTGTTGAGGCTTTAATGTCTAACTTAATTCACCCTGACAACAACTCACAAAGCAAAAATCAGACATCTATTTAGATAGTTCGCAAAAAGGTATGACTGGAAGGCTGAAGAACACAGACAAAAGCAAATACCTTTATTTGTTTCATGATTTGTACAAAACCTTTGCAGCCTCTAGTTCACACTTAATATGCACTCTGAAAATCCAACATGAATATTTATACTAGACTGGGTAATGAAATCCACAAGGAATACTATTTAAATAGAAATTCTGACCCAGGAATTGACTATCACACACCACAGATCTGTTCTCTGCCAAAACCAACTGGTCCAAGTCTGCCATCATGTGTCCCATCTGCCTTTCCAGTGATCCGGTACCAGCAACCTCATGCAGGAGGAGCTTGTTCCAGGAAGGGCTTCTAACACTGCATGCGGAGAGGGCAGATGGGAGTTGCAGCAATCCACAGCTTGATCATCCTGAAAAAACACCACTACTTATCCAGCCCCTTGCCTGTAATATCACACATACAAGGAACCAACTATCGCCATTTGTTTCCAGTGCATAACACAGAATAACAGTCCTGTCTTACCTCACAGGGTAGAGCAATGGTTGAAATGAGTAAGGCTTTAAAGGCTATGAAAAACTCAAATGCTACATAAATAACACCCAAGAGCCAGACGCACAGTCTTACTAATGCTGAATGCGATTATGATGATGATGATTTGAAAAAGCCAAACTTATTATTTAGAATCTGTCTGAAGGGATTTAGGACTTGACTGGAGAGTTTATGTTAGAAGATGTACCTTTCAATAACCCAACTGAGTACAATGAGACTGCCTATATCAAATCCTTACTGCTATTTCTATTTCCACAGTGAACTGCACTACCAAAAATACTGATGAGATGGTCACAAATAAAACATACTAGTAAAAATTATTCGGAAATAAATTTAGCTGCAAAAATGCCTATGCTGCCCTGCCGTTCCATCAAGAAATAGTTCACAAGATTCTGCCTTGAAGGTTACACTTATTACTCACATGTACAGAAAATAGGACTTAGGATGAACATTCAGTATTTTAAACACAGGCGACTGAGACATGGGAGAATAGTAATGGTTACCTGCTCCTGACAAATGGTGCAAAAGACTAAATTAAATAACAAATTTGTGAGCTATTATGCATAAGATTTTTTTTCAGTTAAATATTTCTTTCTTAATCCTTTAGTATCATTAGTCTAATTAAAGACTATGTGCTTTATTTCCTCCTTCCTCCTCAGAACAAGGCCATACCAATCGCTGTGTGTTGATCTTGCAAATCAGTTTCTCCAAAGGGCTTGGTTTTCTCAGCAGCTGTATGCTGGATTCATCATGGCACTGAAGTCAGCTGCTCTGTACTTGCCACTAAAATGCAGAATGTCAATCACTTACACTACTCATGAGAATTAGCACAACACAAGTCTAATTAGAAACTAAACACTGTGTTATCTGCAATGATTTGGAGATGGAATAAGTTGATGCATGTTTTAGGAACCTTTCTTGCTGCACAGTAGTTCATGATAACACCCACCTCACAGCTCATTAGTGAATCAAAATATTATACTGTATAAACACTATTTTGCTGTTTTACATTTTACAGAAGCCCCAGGTCTCAGAAGCCTCCATTACAGAATATATGTGATTTAGTTATATTGGAACATTTTAGGAAATGGAAAGCAGCCCTGACTGTCCAAAAACAGCAAAATGGAAGCCAATATACTGTATACTTTGGTCTTCTCTCTATAGAAATAGTCCCAACCAGCCTCAAGACATTTCAAACTGAAATACGTATTGGCAGAACAAAAAGAAACTATATACTGTATGACATTGTACATGAATTCTCAGTACTTCTGCTGCTGGATTTATTTCTTTGTCTTGCTCTTTTCCACAGAAAACAATTTAATCCACTATAAATCTAGATGGCACTCCTGCAAGTTTCAAACAGAAAACCAAATGCAAGGAGGGGAAAACCTGGCAAAGAACTGAAATCAAAGATGTAAATGTTTAACAGCAAAGAAGGACATGAAAGGATATGCAGCTGTTTTGCTGCACAGTTTCTCAAAATGGGAACTGGAGAGCACAAGCGTAGACCATGTTCTCACTTCTAGTTGAGATAAACATTTACAAGCTATTCATTTTAAACAGGAAGGCATAACATTAGGACACGACCTTTAATTTCACTGAGTCTATGAAGGCAAACTACCACAGCTCTATTGCAATGCAGTTAAAACATCCAGGAAGAGATGCATACTATTCCACTGCTTTGTTATTACAGGTGTGCTTGATTTTAGATTCAACGAGGAAGGTGCAATTTTATGTCTGTGTGGAAAAATCTTTAAAATGCTTGTGGGTGGATGTCTAATGATGCCAGACTGGTGTTGCAAGACATAATATGAAGAGAAAGCATCGAAGAAACTGTCTACATGCCAATGAAGGAGCATTTAGGTAAACAGTACTAAACCACATATGCACAGATCTGATGTCATTAGACTATTATTACAGATGTGTACCCTGCTTTTGTTCTTTTAAAAGGGTGCCATTCTGATGTGTTATCATTAGCCTTCTAGCTGAAAGCAAATAGAACTTGAAAGACACCAACAAAAGATAGTGGAATATTAATTTACAGAAAAAAATCTGCAAATTTTGAAAAGCTAAAATCTACTTGTAGTGTCAAAGATGAAACACATTTCTTGTTTGTGTAACATTTACCATGTTTCCCATGCAGAAATATGTGCAGACAATTTTTTACTGTGGGAAACTACTAAATATATGAGACACCACATTGTATTAATGGGCAAGTATATATTCATAGCATTTTCTTATAAAAATGAAAGAAGGTCAAAGGCTGAAAGGTGACAAGTTTGGACTTCTGCATCTCAAGATGAGACACCTTATAGGTGGATTCCCTGCATAGAGCTGAGTGCTTTGAAACCTTCGTAAGGGGTATTAGCAACGTCTCCAGTTTAGTTCTCCAACATCGACATTTCCAGAATTACTCACAATCTCTACACCTTGGTTCTTTAAAAAAACCTTATGTTTAAAAAAAGTTTTGTAATATCCATGCATTCCATTATAGAATGTAATTCTGTAGGGAAAAATATACTGTATACGTACATTGAAAGAAAAATTCTTCCCCATTGTATAACTGGCTTCTCTTAACTAAAGGCCTTAAAGAGACCCTCTGCTTCAGCTTACTATTACTTTCCATAAGGAGAAGACTGAGGATCCCTTCAAGAGGTTTATTTTAGGCTTAGAAAACAGTTCCAACACAGGCTGTAACGGAGTACCAAAGCTCTGGAACATGCAATTCTGAAAGCTTGAGATTCTTCTTTTAAGGAGGCACTAAAACACAACCATGACTTAGAAATCCAAACTAACTGTACCAAACTATAAAAAGTCTTTTGCATTACTTAATAGCCTACTAAGCTGGCAAAATACTAATGCTGGGGGTTTTGTTTGGATTTGGTATTTTGGTTTGGTTTTTTGTTTGGTTTTTTTTAATTCTAAATACTATTTAAAGAAAGGCAAGTGTAATACTTCCTATGAGAGAAATACCCAGTGCTTTGCAAGCTTCTCTAATTTTCAGATAGGTCACTCATATAAACATGAGTTATTCTTTTCAGGCAGCAAAGAACACTTAGAAATGGTATTTTATATTTCTCTTGTCTTCCACCTGAAATGTCTGCATGCTCAACAAACATTAATGAATAGACCTTTCACAAGATAGCAGTGTATTATGTGATGGTGAAAGGAAGGTACAGGGAGAGAAACCTACACAGGCCATGAAGGAAGGCTGTGACACAGTGGAGGGCCAAGCCATTGCTGCTGCAGCCTAAACCCTGTGCTTTAAGCACGAAGTCCATCTCACTGGTTGGAGAAGCACTTAGGAGATGTGACAGACAAGTCTTCTACCCCACTTTTAGAAGAGCAGCTGTTTGAAATCTCATGAAGAGAAAACCATATTCAGCTCCTGCCAGGTTTGGCTGCTAATCTCAAACTTGACAAGCTGGTTGAGAATCAGAAACACGTTTTAGGGGACCTGGATGGCACCTCACTGAAAGCTGGGGTAATCTCAAGTAAAATTCAGTTTTACACAAGTCCAAGCAAGCACAGTAATTAGCTGAAAGCTTCTAGAATTTTTCAGTTGACTTCCAACTGAGAACATATGATAACTAAAATTACCTAGCTTGCCATATCCTACCTATGAACATTTGAAGACAGTATGTTCCTTTGACCTGGGTCTATTAAAGGACAAAAGTAAAGACAAGAATGCAAATTTAAAGGAACACCCAAGTGCTAGGAATCTCTTCATAAACATTATGACCACAAATACATCAGCATTAATGACTAAAAATTCAGGAAAATGTAAGATGAAATACAGAAAAAAAAAAAACAAAACAACAAAAACTCTGGGAAATACATGAAAATCACCAAGTTTACCATACTCTAATGAAAGAATGGTCCTGGCTACTATTTCCAGGCTCTGTGCTGGCACTGGCATGTCTGATTTTGCTGTAAAGTTCTGATTTTTTTCTTGTTTCTTGAAATTTACTATCCTTGGTTAAAAGTGGGGTTTTTTTTCCTAAGAGATTCACCTTCTATCAATATTGAAGATAAAAGTTATCTACCTTGAGATGGATTAGCCTTATGAACAGGGCCCAGAAACTTAAAAAAAGGGGCATCTGGTTTGTGCAGAAAAACCTTCGGCCCATTTGCAGTTTAACAAAATCTTGTTGCAAGGCGAATAAAGCTAGATGTTTTCCTTTTAGTTCTATGACTGCTTTCAGGTTAGAAACATTGTGAGCTGTTTTTTCTGAAAATTAATTGCTATAGATCTGAGCCAGTGTGGCAAAAGCAGCACAGGGCAAGACTGAGTAACGAGAATTTCAGTTAAGCCTGGAAACACATCAATAAAGGCAGCATCTTAAAATATATGTACATACATACATAAGATACCTATGTATGGTTTAGATAGCCCCGTATTTCTGGTAATAACTGTGGTTATTGTACAGAGAACAGTAATTTGTCCAAACCCAACCGTAAGTAATTAAGGCCAGGATTTCGAAATCGGATCTGTGTGGGTGGATTTTTGCACCCCCGCGGATTCAATGGCAGGATCAAAGCCTAGGAAAGCCAGAAATACACTCAGAATCTGCATATTGCTCAAGTATACCACCTGGCATTTCCAGTGCGGGGAAGGGTCTGTTTTCACCACCACCCTCCTACCCAAATGCCTGACAAACAAACACTTTCAAGCAGCAAACAATCATATTCTTGTCCCACCCTCCCCACAGTAGCTAATTCCTACTGCGTCCGTTTCTTGGACTCATGAGTTAGAGCTAATGAAACAACAGAGCAAGCATTGTAAGCTTCCCCCTCCTTGCTATTTTAATTAAAATAAGTTTAGCTCAAGCCCCTCTTCCCAAGCTACATATAAAGCACTGGTTTTCTTTAGACTTTCTAAGAAGTAGTATTTCTTTTTATTTCAGCTGTTCTGAAAGTCATCAGAGAAAAACTACATTCGTTACTAGTGATGATAGTATGAAACAAGGGCAGATCTGGCTCCTGCTGAGGAAGTTGTTGACAGCTGTCATGCAGAAGACACTTGATGCTGACAACCGGGCAATAACTGCCCACAGGCTGAACTACTTTTGGACAAAATTGTTGAGGATTGCTGTCAGGTTCAAGCACATGAACAGAGCATTCACAGAATCATTAGGGTTGGAAGGGACCTTTGGAGATCATCTAGTCCAAATCCCCTGCCCAGGCATGGTCACCTAGAGCAGGTTACACAGGAACA
>JBCJKH010035912.1:14310-27476 GCA_039877255.1 Loriculus beryllinus
GAAGAGCTTCTGCCTAAGAGCTCAGCTCAGTCTCCCCTGTTCTGGCAGGTTAAAGCCATTCCCCTGGCCTGTTCCTACAGGCCCTTGTCCAAAGTTACAGGTAACAAACAAATTCATTTCAGTTGAAATTTCAGTGACAGATAATGACCAAATGGAGAACTACAAGCCCAGAACAGGGAGGTTACCACTAACAGTGCAGCTGTCTGGGTAATTTTCAGAACAGACTAGAAAGTGAACTTTCATTGTGCAGAAACTGCAGTACCAGACAGCTTTTTCTTTTTAAAAGAAAAATGATGATGATGATGCAGTGCTGAAGGCTGAGAACTCCTTTTCTGAGTATTTGACCCGTGGAACCCAATTTCCCCATGTGTAATGGTATCCAGAGCAAAAATGTCACTGGAGTTATGTGGAGTGTTCTGCTTTTATTCACATTCCTCTAAAACACATCACCATACAGCCAGTAACCAGATGTACTGCAGTCATCACTTACAAACTTCTATTACAGTCCTTCATCTGCTTCCCAGACCAAATACTCTGATGTGATTGCATTTTTGCTTTGCATGAATGTTTTTCCACTTGTCAGCTTAGTACTAGGGTTTTTGGATAATTTCCATTTATATCTTGTCCTTCTGGATAGAAAATAATCAAACCTAGGCAGCACATTAGAGAAAAAAAACAACCCTGTATTTTAAACAATTGGCAAAGCAACTTCCATAGGTTTGTTAAGTTCCTCCATAACTCTTCCAGTCTAATCTCACTTAGCTATTTGTGGCACTGCAATATAGCTAAGAAGATCTACCACGAGACCTTCAAACCCTGCTACAAACAAAAGCACTTGAGACCTCCTCATAATATAGCACAGATTTTAGCAAATCCCCAAAGGTTAATACTTAGATACGAAAATTTGCAACTTATTTTGATTATATAAAAACCTTCTATGTTCTTAGGATATATTTTAAGCTCTCTATTCTTTCCAGACACTAGAAGTTATACCGCCATGCAGACTCTCCCTCTTTTCAGTTATGTTTGAGCAACTACTGAACTTAGTCAGGTAGAGCAGAACTGGTTAAGTTTAAAAGCAGGAACATGTCAGTAACTCAACAATTTAAGCAGGTAAAGAGGGACTGGAAACCATCGCACCACTGAAGTTCAGTTTCCCCCCAACAGGCTTAACTTCTGGCTTCACATGGATTGATGGTATTAAATGATTATGGCAATGAAAAACCTGCACAATTCCAAAGTCAAAATAGGAGTCCTGCACGACTGGCTGGGACTCCATCTTACTGAGGTTATTTGTCAATAAGCTGCTTTTCAGCTGAGAGCAGAGAACTGGGTTTTAAGCTTGGTGAGACATCTCTCACTCTCAGCACTCCACTTTCTGGGAACTTGATGGAGTTCCCAGATCAAGTTAGATAAATGCACTCATGGTGCATTTATCTTGTACTCTGATGAGCAGTCCCACTGCGTTCATCCGTGCAAGTGCTGGCCATTGAGCAGGGGAGCTACGATCAATGAAAGGTAACAGCTGATTAAAGAATCAGCCTTGGAAATAAAAGCCTCTCAAGAGAAGAGTATTTCCAGGGTTTTGTGAGAAGCTTTCTACTGCCACACTCTATAGAAACACACACGAGGTGGCCCAGATGAATTGTGAGGAGGCTTTACCTAAGGTAGCCAGCTGCTTGAAGTGCAGGCAGGAGTTTGGCTGGCCCAGCAGATCCAGTCGATGATACAGGAGCTTGCTGCTGGGGACTGTGTTGAGATTCTTCAGCTGCTTAACAGGTATTTCTGGCTGTATTACCACCACACAGAGAATAAATGATGTGTCCTGGACCTGAAAAACATCGGGCAAGTCATCAAACAGAAGCAAAAATGTGGAGGAGTTACAGAACTTATATTGTGTTTAACATTCACTCTTCTCTTTAATTGCTCATCTTGTCCAGTTCTGGAAGGCAGCACCACACTTGGCCACACTCTCAAGGATCACAGTTCCCACTCTCTAAAAACAGATAACTCCTTTCAAAGAAGCTAATATGGATTTAATCCTATAGAAAACAGTGAGAAGTCCTGGTTCAAGCCACACAGGTCAACATGCACTATGGAGATACTTGTCTCCAGTGGTCTGACGATTGCAACTCAGTCCCATAGAGCCACCTTCCAGTCTGTAATCATCTGGTATGGATCAGAGCCACTAAACTGTAAAAAAATCCCAATCTTCTCCATATTCTATGGAGGAAATATTTAGTTTTCAGGAAAAAATATTATACTAAGACCTTCATTTTGTTGTTCAATTAGCAATAACTTCCAATAGTGTTCTGTGGGTACTTGTTGAAGTGTCATTAATGGAGGAGAGGCTTCAGGTTTCACACTTGATAAAAACACACTGGTATTCCCTTTATGAAGAATTCAGACAAATGAACTTTCCAAATCAAGATTTTATCATCACCGCTCTTAATTGTGTACTGCATGTGTCACATGCTTTACTGGTTTGCATATGTTAAATATCCTGTATCAGGCTAGTAATACCAGGAGTTGCCCAGGTGCTCTGCAAGGGTGTTTGATATTTAATATAGCATTACAACATTAGAAAGTTAGCTCCAGACACTCTCCTATATGAATTTCTGTTACACAACGACAGATGTAATCTCTTAAAACTGCTCAGCTTAATGGTTTAGGTTAGATTTAACTTAATACTGTGAAATGACCCACAAGTACCCTCTTGAGTTTGTTGGCACAAAGAAGTAGCCAATTATTTCTGGCATCAGTGACAAATATAAGTATTTTTCCCTGATTATATTTAAGGATTATATTTAACCTTAGATTCCATTTTACTATCTGGGTCAAGACTAGTGTTCAGATATATTCAAAACTGAAGAAAGGAAGGCAGCAAGGGAGGTAAATGTCCACTTGGTATTCATGTGGATGACACTTGGTCCATTTCAACTCAAACATGTCTGTCAAATACCACAGCAGTAACTGGAAGAGAAGCAGGCTATGAATGAAGTGTATACAGCTGAAACTCAACCTCACTATAAATGAGGTGAGCTGATTGCAGAAACTTAAAAAGGTCATCGTGATGATGACTGCAGATGTTCCTAAAGTTTTTTTGAGCATGTATGCTGCCAAAGTGTCAAGCACATGCGTACATGTCACAGTGATTCTTTAACTTTTTTGTGAATTTGTGTTTCTCTCAATACAAAAGAATTTTTTTAAAGTAATATTTGGGAATCTTGACTTAAATCATCACCAGATTACAGCTCCCATTCATGTGGAATAAAAGGTAAAATACTATGGGCAACACTATGAACAGAATCAGCCTAGATGATGTCCCTCAGCTGCCTTAATTTGTGAGAGAAATTCAAAGCTGATCAACGATTCAGATGATTTCCATGGAAACATGATTTCAACTCATGAATCAAAATTGCATGAGAGCCAAAAATGCCAAACACAGATTATAAAAATATTTTTCTACGTTGAGGTTCTCAAAATAAAAGGCAAATAGTTAAGCAGAATAGAAAACAAAATTTCACAACAGACTCAGTTTTCATCATCCACACTTTGTTTTGTATAATACATATCTGCCTTGTATCTACAAACTTACATTCTTTGAGTGTTTCATTAAATGCCCCAAATATCAGCACATTTTCATGGGTTTAATAACTTCAATAACTTAATAGCATAAAGTGCCTATATGTGGAGAAGACTGTGTTAAGTTTAGTTCAGTGTCTCACCACAAGCCATCTCAAGATCTGGACTTAAGTTTTTCTTAGATTTTGTATAGGAGAACAGCTAAACATGTTTTTACTGCATTTCCCTGTGGAAACAATATCAATAGCATGCTCTGCTTCAGAATTGTCCCTTCCCTTAAGTACTCAGAAAAAATATATGATGATTCCTCTGGAACACCTTTGGAATGTATGATTTCTTTAAACAAAATGGGCTCACCTCTGTTCTAGCAGTAACTGAGGCTCTTGAAATAAATACTTGCAGTGATATTTAATTGTACTATTGGTAGTGACAAATCTATGCAAGAATTAGATTATTTAGTAACTTCTAGTGCTTCATTGAAGGAGATTTTACAGTCCTTTTTCAAGTTTACATAATTTCTCATAATCCACAGAATAAAACCAAATCTGTGACTATCCAGTTCAGCTCCAAGGATACAGAACAGCATGTGGTACTCTGCATTGTACCAAGACTGCTTAATTTGCTAATGTCTTACTGTCTAGGGAAGAACTTTTCAGGTAACATAGCTTGGTGAAATTTTAAAACCTTTATAAAGATTGTGTACTGTTAAGGACACTACATAGCTCAGATTTAAAATACATGAAAATAGGGGAAAAGTTCAGCAAGTTTGTTTTTCAGCTCTTAAAATAATGAATAAATTCCCTTCAAACTGACTATTAGGGAAAAAAGGTATTAATTCGATAGCTTTAGCTGAAATTCCTGGGAGTCCTTCCATTCCATTCAATGAAAATTTTACCTGGCACATAGCTGATGCTTTGTTGATTTCTTTGTTTTATTTTGTTGGTTTTTTTTTTTTCTTTCCTTGCAAATACCTTTCTTATTTGGTTAGATCTTTAAGATAATTGAATGTTTCCATTAACTTTTCAATTTTATGGCCAATTTTCTTTTTTAATAAACCACATGTACTGCAGATATATATAACGAAACCTAACAGAATACTTCAGAACTGTGTATTTGTTCTGCTATGGTTTATTTATTCTTTCTACATATTCCTGGGCTTAAGAAATCTTCAAAAGCACTACCCAAATAAAAAAGCAAATTACATGTAATTTTTAACTTAAAGAATCAGTGTCTCCTAAAGATAGCTTCTAACTAAAGTCAGGGGTTTGGGTTTTTCACACCACCTTCACTGATGCAATTATACTTAATCACTTTAACAGTCAAGACTTTTAGCAGCTAGATGAAGTATACTGTATTAGCTTAATAGCCATATCTTTTTCAGACTTTGTAAAACCTGTTTTACTTTTCTATTGGAGCAGTGAGGTAGGGAACTTTAAACTTCCAGCAAATCTTTCATAAACTGAAGTAGTTTAACTGTGTCTGCTCATTTAAGAAGACAACTGTAATTCTCACGGATCAAGAATGAGAACAAACACTATGTTACCTTTCTACACTAGCCAGAAACATGCATTCTCAGAAACCATTAGTTGCTCTACCAAAACCATACAGGCATAAAATAATATAATTCAGGAATTCTGAGACTCAAATCTCCTCAAGGTTTCATGAAAAAGAAAGCCTATGCATTTAGATCTAAACTAGATGAAACCATCACTTGACTCAATAGCCCAAAGAAAATGTGGCACATAGTGTATTAATAAAAAACCAAACAAATATACAGCTAATAAGTCTGAAAATTCAAACAGTAAGTTCCTCATTATAAAAGCCACAAGTGACTTTCTAAGCAGAACTACCCAAACCACTATGTTGTGTCCCTTGGGACAATCAGTTTTCCTTGTCATCTTCTTTGCTGCTTTTGTGCTGATATATAAAAGTTTAGTTGTTCTGGGCCCAACTACTTTCAGGCAGCTTTGAGCAGTCATCAGTCTAGTGATGAGATGATCATACATGATGAAAGGACAAGGTTAACTCACAATTCCTGAGCTAGTGTTAGTGTTTCAGGTACCACATGATGAATAACAACACGAGAAGCCTCTATTCTTCTGAAATATAGTTGGCTTTTCTTTGGAGAACCGTGTACAGAAACACAAAAAATGAGGGCAACATTCAGGTCATGCTCAGATAGATAAAGTTCCTGGTGCCTCTTTCTAACATTACCTTCCTATTTCTCCTCTCCTGAACCACAGATGGGTCACCACAACTTTCTTTTTGACAGCTGTTGTGCTTTTCATGCAAACATTTGGTAACTAAGGACAGGTTACTAATGGAAAGACACCTAAAGGCTAGCCTTCACTGCCAACCCACTTGGATCAGTTTTATTTCATGTTCCTTCATAGTTGAGCTCCAGTACACCCTCTGGTTTCCTGTTCTGCTGAAAAAGAACTTGCTTTCACCTTGCCAAATCCCTGTCACACTGCCTGCTGGTTTCCTTCTGCCTCCTCTATCTCTGGTTGAGGATGGGAGAGCCTATGAGGCATCAACCAGACAACACACAGCAGGACTGCACAGTCCTGCTGCTCACCACTGAATTATGCACTTGTGACTCTGCTCCTACCAGCCCTAACATTATTTTACTTTCATGTATTGCTCCTGGTCTTCATTTCACCTCTGCTCTTCCATGACTGCCTCCCACAGTCTGGTTGCACTTGCCCTGCCTGTCCTCTGCTTCCCAGCGGTGCCTTGTGGTGCCTTCCCCATCCCCACTGCCATTTAGCTGGCTGCTGATCCACGAGTGTAGAACAAATGCAGTTGTAGCAATCAGTAGCTGAAAACATATGTGGCAGCCATTGTCTGCAGTGGAAACGTGCTACAAGATGCTGAATTTGCCTAAGTCTTGCTGGGAATTTCCTCCCATATGTTGGAAATTTCTCCACAACTCTAAGCACAGCTGCTTTTTCACAAAAGAAGCTACATGCAGCACCGAGAAGTCAATAATGAGGATTTCCACACCCTTTCCAGCATGTGTTCAGGGGAGCATAGCAGCACACTACCATAGCAGCATCCTTCATAAGCCTGTCTCTGCTCTGTTTCCTGGATTCATTTTAAGCATAGCCAGTGTATTGTAACAGTGACCACCATTTTGCTCCTTTCCATGGACAGTTCAGCTGCTCTTGCTCCTTGATTCATTCCTTTAGGTTTAGATGTCTTTTTCTCAGCAATTCTTCCTATAAACTAGAATCACATGTCCCACAAATCATCCTGTCTCTAATTAGATCTTTTATGTCTCTAATGTACATATGCATGCCAGAATACTCAGCAACACAATACAAGCATCTATCCCCTTCTCTGCTTCTTGCTTTCAGGGCTTAGAAAAAAAAAAGTATCCCTCTCCTACCTCATATATATTTTCCTCAAATGTTTTCCTCAGCTGTGCCAGAGTTTGCATATTCATTCCTAGTAATTTTATTTCACTCTTTAATTGTCCTATGAAAACGTAAAAAAGCTGTACCTTCATTTTTTTATTTATATTAATTTATATTTTTAATTTATAATTATATATTGGGTTCATACACAAATACAATTCTGTCATATACTCAGTGAAACCTTCTTGGCCTGGAAGTTTCGCATTCCTAGTAGTCTGGTTACTTGCAGGGGATTAACTCGCCTCTTTCTAGGTGCTGTTAATCAAATCTTTCTCTCTGTGGCTCTCCCTCAACCTGCCTTATGTTAACCATGGTTCCATGCACAGTATCCTAGGTAGATAACATGAAGGCTTGATATTTTGCAGCCAATTTTAATATGGGTATCCAGAGAGCTTTTCTACATATAATATGTGGATATTTCAGTCAGGTACAATGAGAATAAAATATCCAATGTTGCAAACTGGCAAACTATGCTCCTCTTTCCAAGTTCCAGCTGGGCTGCCACAGCCAGTCTGACAGGAGATTGTTCTGACAAGCTTGACAGACACCTCCAAATCTTCTTCCTCACCTCCCTCCTGCCTAAGTATTACATTTCTCTCCGTAGGCTTCTAATGGCCGTGTTTAAGAAAAATACAACGTTCTCTAATGGAGAGTTTCCTAAGAAGTGACAGTGTCAGTCAGTCCCAACTGCAGCTAGACATTTTTGCTTAAAGATTTCTGGAAGCATTGCTTGAACCTAACAAATCATCTACCAGAATGATTTTTCTCTTCTACAGAACAGCTCCTCGACTCTGCAGCAGACACAACCTATCTCCCATTAATTCATGCCTCTAAGAGCTTCTCAGGTCCATAAGCTGAAGGAAAGGTATGTTCTAGTCAAGTACATAAGCTCTGACAAAAAGTCAGAGGTTATGCTCTGGGAAAATGCTAAAACCAGCTTTCCTCCAGGCTCCCCTGCTGGACTGAGTTGCTCTGCAGGTGCAGAGCACCTCACTGCCTTGGACTGAGGAGATCTGTGGAGTCACCATCTAGGTGATCATCAGCATCAAAGTGCCTCTGACCATGGACTCCAAATTCATAGGTGGAGGTTGCCATCAACATCCACATGACAGCCAGAGTTTCAAAGTAGGTCACGCTTCAAAACTTACACAGAGGCACTTGCACAATAAAACAGACAGAGCACCCTCAGGCCAAGTACATGAGCCAAACAATGCAACACTTCAAAGAAGTAAAAAAATGTTCAATGTACTTTAGGAGATGAAGAGAAAATACTGCAAACAAAGATGTGAGAATTGAAATAGTTTTGGGAAATATTGTCATGCCACGCTGCCAAACAAGACCTTGTATCCAACTGGTCTTCCCTCAAGGAGAACAGAGGTGCTGGAATTCAGTCTTTTGGTGCCCCTCTTGGAAGCTTAAGTGACAGCAAATTTTAAGGGCCAAAACCTGGGATTGCTGAAGGTCTCTCTTTTTGCAAATGCAATTTTAAGGCTCAACATAATTGTTGCTAAAAATAAGGTATCAAAAGGGTTCTAGTCTTGCACTATAATGAACTGCAGGCTCAATTGTTTGAAGTAGCAAAATTGCATTGATGAGACTGGATCAAAGATGAACAAAAAATCAGGTATTTCCTCTAGAAAAAAATTTTAGGAGCATCATGCTTTTTCAAGCAGACCTTACTGTGGTTTAAAGCCAGAGTGAGCTTGTATTTAGATTTAATTTATTAACAAAACAACAGCAACAAAAAAATGTAGGTACATAAAAACTCCAAAATCAGAAAATGCTCAAAGAAAACCAGACATAGCAGTTCCTACACACTCATTTGCGTGTGACCAATCTTGCTTTGTTTTAAAAATTAGCTGCATTACAGACAACAGAATGGCATTAGTAACAGCTACAACTTTCTACCAACCCCAGGCAGCAAACTGGAGGCACCACCATTTTTAATTCCCTGCCAACATATACATTTGTCATGATTGTTGGGATGCCAACCATTTCATGACAGAATCCAAATAGCAAGAAGTTTTAATCCAGGGAATACTCAGAGCAATTTATGTCAGTCCCAGTGCTTCATTCCAGAGTCTGAGAATTGCACACCTGTTAAAATTAAATCTAATACACACTTAAAAATATTTAGTCTTGCATGCTTTTTTTTTTTTTGCCTTTTTTTTTTTTTTAAATAAATAGTTCTTTATTGTGACCAGTTTACTAAATTTAAATTTTGTGGACACTCAATTTTATTTTCTGATAATACTCAAGAGAACTGAAACTGAGCAGAGAGGCCAGATAATTGCTTGAACCCAGGTTTTATAAAGCCAGTTTTATAGATGCACCTTCTGATTATATCAACCATCTTGGTAGCCCTAGACTCACAGGTGATTTGTGGAGCCCTTCCACAGAGAGCTGAGTGGTCAAATGGCACTGACTGATTTCATGTCTAGCTGTTCAAACATATCTAAAAATGGGAAAATGGCACACTGCACTTTTTTTATACTATTATCCTGTAATCAGTGTTTGTAGTCAGAGCAGCAGTGCTTCATGAACCTATGAATTTAGAGCAGTCTGTGTGCCTGTGACCAGCAGTTCCACATTTACATTCGAAATAACACGTCCTTAAATTTACTTTTCAATGGCAGTGTGCACTTGGGAGTTTTCATATAGCAGCAGCAGTTCTCTCCCATGAAAAAAAAAGAAAAAAAAAAAAAGAGGAAAAAAAAAAGAGAAAAAAAAAGAGGAAAAAAAAAAAAGAAAGAATTTATTTAAACCCTCCCTCCCCTCCCCGCAATAAAATATAAGAATTATATCTTGACCATCACATGCTTAGATTTAATCAAAGAATACCAGATATATCTGTGAACAGACTTTAATATCTTTAACATGCCACCTTTTCCTATTCTGCTACCAATCTCAAGAATTGCTGTAGTCCTGTCAAGCACACATCAGGCTGGAATTGCCTAGTCTTCAAAAACATGAGATGACGAATAACATCCTCAAAACTCATAGGGTTTTAGGCACCATCTAAACTTGATTTCTTATAAACCCATGCTCAAAGCGTCATTCCTCTCAAGCCACCTGGAGAAAAGACCTTTATTCAAGGTCCAATGTAAAGTTAAAATTAAAGACTGGCCTCTAAGAAGTGCTAATGGGCCAGACTGTTCGAAGCAAGTGTCAGTGCGAGGCACTGATTAGTAAATGAGAGCAAAGTTAAAGTTCCTGATCAAACATCTCTGTGATTGTTACAGGCTGTCTGTGTGCTACAGTCGCACTCCAGCTAGACTGTAGGTGCTTTGAGTGCTTAGGAACTGTCCAAGAGCACTATTTTAGACCTCTAGGAAGCAGTGAAATTCAAAGGTGAGTTTTAAATCCGCTTTAACGGTTCACCTGATATGTGTTCTGTAGCAGTAGCACCAATGTTTGGATCTGGTTTCATATCTGATACTTGTTCACATAAAAGAAAACTTAAAATATCACCCAGCCATATCACTGAACATGCGTATAAACTACTGGGGCATGAGTGGAAAAATGTAGGGAGCTGTAAGGATAATTTGCTGAGAGGCTAAACTGTTAAAGCTGTGTAGTATGTTCAAGGGGATGTACCTGGGCCCAGTTTAGCACTAACGCAATACTACGTCTCAAGTACACCAAGGCAGAGAAGTTGTCACTTTGAGATACAAGGTAGCATACCCCACATTGTACCAAATACCAAACAGAAGTATTCCTCATAAAGCTAAGTCCAGAATGACTGTATTTAAAATTGTGCCTACTTCTTAGGGAAGAAGATAGCAGGTGACTTTAAGATCCATTTCTTGATTCACTGAGTTGTGTTTCATTTACTAAAAAAGGCATGCTTCACAAACTCCTGCAGTTATCAAAACCACACAGAAGCCCAAAGCCTGATACAATAAAAAGACAGAACTGTATTAATAGGTTCATCTATTGTTGATGAACTGTAATCTCATACTAGCATTTCAAATAAGAATACTGGCACCTTTTTCACATGCCATTTCTACCCTGATTTTCATAGAATCATAGAATCGTTAGGGTTGGATTTTGAATACTCTCTGTAAAGAAACAAATACACAAACACATGAGAAAAAAAACAATGAGGTTAACAATTATGACCCTTTCTAAAAAGGGACAACTGGCTTTCATTTTTTAATCAGCTTTTTTTTAGCAAAGACAATTAAAAAAAATAGCAGTAAGAGGTAATCTGCCACTCTGCTACTTCAAGACCTGCTCCAATAGAAATAAGCTGAAATACTAATGTGTCTAATTTAGAATTAATATATGTGTCCATGGTGAAAGAGCTTTAGGTCCCAAAACACAAGAATGATTCTATGTTTCGGACTTACACAGCTCTGCTTCCACTAGTTGGAAGCATCCTTAAGGATACTTTGCCATCCATCGCATACACAGGTACAAAACATTATTAAGCAACCAAGTGATCTGATCTCCATTGTGGCATCTGTCAAGAATAGCCACATGTTCCTAATGCTCTTCTGCACTGTAGTGATTAGGTTGCTGGTGTAAATAAAAATACAAAGCTTCAACACCAAGAACCCTCAAAATTCAGCACTGAAAATGAATCTGGAGTATACAATGACTGTTTCCTACAGTGTCAACATTGTTAGTAAAACTTCACTGATAAGGTTTAATTTTGATTTTCTGCTTCTATGTATTTAGCAGGTTCTAATAACTACGCCATTCTTCTGATAGTGAAAAGAAAAAAATGCTTTTATTAGAGTAATTCTTGATGCAAGACTATGTTCTAAAAAAATGTTTCTATGAATACATAAGTGAGAACCAACAGAATGAGAGAACAGTAAGATGAGTATTGAATATTAGTGCAAGACACAAAGGTTAGTTTTTCCAAAATGAACTACATTGTTGCTGGGAAAATTGTGGAACAATATAGCAACAAAAAGAAAGGCTAGTACTTATTGTATTCATTGAAGATGTTTTTACTAAGAAAGTATTTTAATTAACTATTTGTGACAATATCATTGGGCATTACCTGATTTTACTGTTACCTAAGTTTTTCCTCAAAGTATTAACTTCAAGCTGCACAGACTTAAACCTTCATACATTAGAATTCTTGGAATAGAATACTTGTTTAAAAATTCGAAAGGATCAAGTTTTAGAAAATGTTTATTTCGTCTTAGCAATTTATTCTGTGGCTTAGCCCTAAAGAGGTAGATTTATTACTGAACTTATGTATACGAGGCAAGCTGAGAAAGTTGGGGCTGTTCAGCCTGCAGAAGAGAAGCTGTGCGAAGACCTACCTCATAGCAGCCTCCCAATACTAAAAGGGGGCCTACAAGGACGCTGGAGAGGAACTCTTCATCAGGGACTGCAGTGATAGTACAAGGGGAAATGGGTTTATATTCAAAAGGGAAAAGTTGAGGTTACTTACAAGGAAGAAGTTCTTTAGTGTGAAGGTGGTGAGGCACTGGAACAGGTTGCGCAAAGAAGTTGTGAATGCTCCAACCCTAGAAGTGTTCAAGGTCAGGCTGGACAGAGCCTTGGGCAATATGGTCTAGAGTGAGGTGTCCCAGCCTACATCAGGTCCCTTTCAACCCAAACCATTCTATGATGCTATGAGAGGTAGCAATAACAACTATTTTCTCCATAAGAACAACAATCTTTTAACCAGACTGTTTTTTTCTGCATCTCCATTTTTTTTTTTTTTTTTAATAAGAAGATTCTTCTGGTGAGATATTTACAATTTAAATTCAATGTAAAATATAAGCACACCCAAATCTCAGCTTTATAACACCACTGGCACATAATTAAAGACATAAACCAAGACAAAAATCAGAAAGCCAGTAATATTTTATCAGTGGAAGTCATTATTCTATATAATTATTTTAAGGCCTTGAAATGCACAAATTTCTAGCAGATACACACAACCCCAAACAAATGTCCCTAGTTGTTACAGAGATAAATGGGCTTCATAGCCAACAAACATGCTGTTTTGGACCAAGCTGTGAGAGGAATGAAATCACAGGCTCAAAGGACCCTTAGAGAAATTGTGTTGCTCTTACACATCAGTGACCCTCCATGACTGCTATTTCAGCTGATCACATCTCTCAGAATTGACACAAAAGAGGCACAACCCTTTAAGTTAAAGGTCCATCACACATAGTACTTGGTCCTCCAACA
>JBCJKH010035913.1:0-37146 GCA_039877255.1 Loriculus beryllinus
CTCCTCGGCTGAGAGGTTCTGCACTGGTTCTTTGCTAAAAGCCTCATGTACACTTGCTGTCACTGCTCCCTCTCCCCCGTGTATCCATATATACCCATCGGCACTTACTCATGGCAATAGCGCCTTCCACAAAGTAGCTACTTCTGCAAATTTTAGTTGTTTCTTGAGAAAAACAAAGAATGTCCATTAGAATAATGCTGTGTTTCTATGGCATTTTCCTTCTATGTATTTCTCCCAGCCTCACAATTACAGAGGCTTACACCATCACATTGACCCTGTGGGCTCAGGGAATGCTCCAGTGTACAAGCAGGAATGAGGAGGCACAGGGGAGCACTGCCACTCAGCCAGACCCATCGGGGGAGGCAGCACCAGAGAGACGCTTGACTGGCTCCATGCTGCATGCCGGGAGCATGCCTCTACTATAACCAAATCTACCTTCACCCAAATGTCATAGGTGATACTCCCAAAGGCTTTAGGAAGGGGAAGGGAGCGTTTATCTGCAAAGAGGAGTACCTGATAGAAAGCTGTAGCACAGCACAGGCCAGGCTCCAGTCTAGTGTGAGAAAGCAAAGCTTTGCTGGAAGGAGGAGACCAAAGGGAATTTTCCTCAGCAGGGGATCTGGCTTCAGCTCTTCTGAAAAGGGCTTTGTGTTAGCAGTGATAGGCAGGAAGAGCCATATGAAAATTGGACTGGAATCCTGCATGTGCTGCCAGTTGGAGTGCAAACTGCTGTGGGAAAACTTACGGAGGAGTGCAATGGTACCGTGCAGAAACCAAAGGAACTGGAGAATCCAAAATGCTTTTAGGTACTGAACAAAAATAAGCTCTCCTGACCTCTTGGGCCACTGACTTAAGCAACATGGCTTTGTTCTACAGGCCATAACACTGATGGCAGTGCTCACTGCTCACATGCACAGGACATAGCACACTGGCTTATAAATAAGCCAGTGCCTTCCTGGCTTATGTCCTTTCCTTACTACTGTGTTGTCCCATCTCACTGGACTTGCTGGGCTGTGTTGCCATGTTCTAGAGAATGCCTGAAGAGCAGCACAACAATCAAGAGGCAAATTCCCAGTGCTGGGAGACATCTGAGGGAGAAATGAAAAGGAAGAGAGGAAAAGAGGGAGAGAAGCGTGAGAGAAAGCAGGAGAGAGAAATATTTGCTGGGCATCCTCACCTTCCTGTGCTGTTCAGCCTCTTCTAATTATGAGACCAAACGGGATAAGGATGGGTTATCCCTGTGAGAAAGCACCCCAAACCACCTATTTCCATGAGAAGCCCTGAAAGTCCAGCAACAGCTGCTGGCACATACACTACTCCATTGTCAAAGTAGTCAGTCTGCAGCTGGATATAAAATGCCTGTGTTTTGTGCAAGGTGTTTTCCACAGAGCTGCCTGGTTTGCACTTGGATTTGAGAACCTGCCTGCCCCATCCTCTGGATGTGAACAGCAGTGTTACCCCCTCCATCTCTAGTAGACAGATCCCTCACCCTGCATCAGGAAGCTGTGGCAATGGCAAGAGTGATGGTGAAGTGGCATTCCAGGGCCACAGGAGTAGCTCTGCTGTATGGTGTAGCAGACCCAGGATGGTTGTTCAGGTGTTTCCTGAGTGGGTGATTTGCTGAAAGCAGTATATTCAGCCCCAGGCCAGCACAGGAGCTGCTCCCAGCTTTGCAGTCACTGCTGGAGGCTACAGCAAGTGACAGCAAAGAGCTCTGTGTGTGTGAAGTCTCTTGCAGCTTGGGGATGACTTCTCCAATAAATGCCCCAAAGCTGGGTCAGAACACAGGGAGTGATGAAGCAGAAGCCCTCTGTGCTTTCCAAACCCTGCCGAGGACACAGCTTGAGAGCTGCTGGATATTACATTGGCTTTTGAGGACACACTAAAGGTTAAACTGGGCATAAACCGTCTCCATTCTCTGCCCAGCCCATCATAATAATGGGATTGCCAGAGCTTGTTCACATCAGAATATAATACTGTTTAATGTAGCCACTTCTGAGGACCCAAATATAGCTCTCTGCTCTGAAATACATATGGGACCAAACTGGCCATGCCAAGACCTTGGACATGGTATTTAAAGCCACGGGTGGCTGCTACAGCTCACAAGAAGACTGACTCTCATCCTGCCAGTGTCTGGGCTATGCTTGCCATAACTGAGTTATGCTGCTCATTTGAGAAATATCGTAGCTGCAGCTGAACTCTGTTCTCTTTTAATTTATATTATTCTACCAAATCTCCTTTCTTGTTTTCCTCCCTACCACCTCCTTCAGTAAGAAACCGTGTTGAAATATTCCAGCCTCTCTGTTTCGTGAAGTTTCATCCTCCTCCAGCTCTTACATCTTCCATATGTGCTGGTTTTAACTTTCTGTGCGAGTGAAGATGAGGACAGGGTACCATATTAAAGGATTGCATTTACTTCATCTTTGGCATGCATGTAAATCAGGGATGAGTCTGAGCTTTGAGTCCAGGCCTGATCCCCTCCTAGTTCCAAAACTCTCCCAGCTCTGCCTGGGGGTGGTAGGTGGCACGGTGGAGATGGGGGATTAGGACTGGGCCACTGTAGGGTGGATCTACACCCTTTGGCTTTTTCTCTAAGTCTCAATGTTAGCCAGTTTGGCGCCAGCCCAAACGTAATCATTACTCCGAGCCCAAACCTGGTTCCTCCACATGTCTGGGATGGTTATTCTTTTTTAAGAGGTGCTAAAATAACACTTCATATGTGTTATCCATCTTCTGCGATAAATGCCAAGCTGTCAGAACAAAAATGTCACATAAATCATACATAAAGTATTTATATTAAAAAAGATCAACTCATATGAATTTAAACAACTTTCCTGGTGGTGCCATCATTTGCAGCAGGTTAGCCAGGTATTGCCAACGCTTCTATTTCTGGAGTTGAAACGAATACAGCACATCAAAACGGAGTCATCAAACCAAAACAAAATGTATTTAACACGGTGCAACAGTCAATGCCATAAGAAACCACCATATAAGTACGCAGAGTTATAGATACTTTACACATATGTATATGACTTTACAAATCTCAAATTACATGTAGATGCACACAGAATGGAGTTGGGAGGAAGCATTTGTTACCAACCCTTCTTGGGGCTCAGTTTCTTACCTATTTGCTGTAGGGTGTGACAACACTTTGTGTGCTAAAGTGACAGTATTGCGATCATATTGCATTCTCCTGTGAGTCACGGTGGATAATAACCTCCACCATCTACACAACAACATGGTATGGAGCTTGCCCAGCGTATGACCATCCCTTCTGGGATGGAGGTTTGGCAGGTGCAAGGTCGCTGGCAGGTCCTCAGTGTGGCCATAAGCTTCTTGGGTTGGTCCCTGGTTCCTGGGGCTCTTCACTGGGCCAGGAGGGCAGCCCAGAGCACAGCAGGACACCTCCTGGGTTTAACAATTAGTCCTTGGGACTAATTCTGGAAGGTGCTGCACCAGGGGAAGCCTTATGGGAAGAGCCATTATCCCAGCAGGAATGGCCGGTGGGGCTGGCTCCCGGCTGTGCTCCCTGCCTGGGGCTGGGGTGGCACCACATCCTGCTTGGGAAGGTGGGAAGCAGGCAGTGGGCTACCGGCCAAAAAGCTTTCCTAGGGCACACAGATTGCTGAATGATAACGTAGAGCAGTCCTGCAACTGCTCTAATAGACACTGTGGGTGGAAGAGCTTCCTAACGACTCCAGACTACCCTTGGGAGGGTTAATACCATATTTACCTTTCCCTCTGCAGCTCCTCTCCTCTTGTCCAGCCTGCACTGCTCTGAGCAAGTGGTGCAAATGAAACAACCACAAACCAGACCCACGGTCCTAAAAACAGTGGCACTAACAGGGCACTGGTCTACATTAGGGCTCATAAGGGTTGCTAACAGGGTGGAGCTGGACAAGGTTAGCTACAGCTGGAAATGCAGCGGTGACTCTGCTGCAGCCCAGGCAGGGTAAGGTGAGCAAAGGGCATTTTGCTTTCTTGGTGCATGTCACTGCTCTGGAAAGAAAGTCCTTAGCACTTCCCAGAGGCATAGCCTGTGGTTGTGTCAGCAGTGACGTTTCTGTTACAAACACCTTATTTCTGCCACAAACACCTTATTTCTGCCCAACAGAAGGGAATTATACCCTGAAAGACATCGTAACCGGCAAAGCCCCCCAAAAAATGGAGAGCAGATGTAAGAAAACTGAAATAAAGGATAAAGGAAGATGAGGGTAAAGTGAAAGGAGGAGAACATGAAGAAAAGAGACAATAAATGAGAGAAGAAAAGGAAAAAAGACTGGTGAAAATAAAATGCATTAAAAAAGCAACTTGTTTGGGGCCTGCAGATGGTTACTCAGTGTCTGCAGATCTGATTCTCCTTCTGACTCTGGCCTTTTGCCTTGCTTTTTCTGAGTTTCTTACCTTGCAGGGCATCCAGGAGGGCAAATACACTGCATAGCACAGGCTTTATAAATCCTCCCGTGGCAAAAATGCTGTGACTGAAATGTAAAGAACAAGACTGGGAGTGGAATGGGAGGGGAGGCAGGGACCTGAGGAGCACAAGAAGGGGTGAGGAGTGAAAGGAAGAGGGGAACAAAAGCCTAGGGAGACCAATGGAAGGAGAGAAATGAGGTTAGCTGTTGGTCAGAGTGACTACATCTTTTTGCAGTGGCAGGGGGAAGAGCTAAAGCTCATCCTGCCGACCCACTGTGGGGACTGACACTTGCAGACTCCTACTGGCAGCACCTCTGCGAGCCCCATCCAGGGGCAGAGGAGCCGGGAAATCATGGATTCACGTCACAGCGAGGTTTCCAGGCAGGAGGAACGCCTGACATAGAAAGGCTGCCCGCTGTGCCCCTCCGGCCGGTGCACGATGAGCACGGGGAAGAAGCGGGCATCATGGTAGGTCGGGGGGTTCTCATTGATGGCCAACTGGCTGGAGTAGGAGCAGCACTGCTCATCCTGGCAGCCGCGGTCGGCGATGCTGCTGCTACGGCTCCTCCAGAGGCCTGTCCTGTGGGAGCCGTGGATGCGGCACAGGGAGAAGCGGCTGGTGTTGAGGGAGAGGCGGGAGTTGCAGCTATGGAAAGCGTGGCGCGAGAAGATGGAGGAGGTGCTGGAGGCGCGGTTGCAGCGGTCGCAGCCGTGGGCTGTTTGGCCGTACCGGCACACTGCATAGGCTGGGGAGCTGGCCAGGTCCATGAGCATGGCCTCCGAGTAGCTGGGGATCAGCTGCCGGTTGGTGCAGATGTGCCACTCCAGCTCCGTGCTGTCCTGCGTGGTGTCGCGGGGCATGCGGTACCGGTACAAGGGCTCCTCCACCGCCGTGGGTGCCGTGTACTCCAGGCCCAGCAGCTTCTCCACGTGGTAGTGGACGTAAGCAGTCCGATACTCTATGAGTACCCTGAGTGGCCACGAGATCATGAGGATAGCTGCCACCCAGAAAGCATAGTGGGACACGTACCACGGGAGGTGATCCGGGTCCCCGTAGGCCATCATAAGCTCTTTGAAGTCCACATTTTTGAGCTGCATTCCTTCCCTCACCTCCATGTAGTCATCCAGACCCTCAATCTCTGTGAAAAAATGAGCCCTTTGAGTCAGGTAAGAGTTCTCAGACTCAGTGTTGGCGAAGCTGAAGCACTTGGTGAACCTCAGCTTGGTGGCTGTGTAGCTCTCCAGGCCTAGGAGCTCCTTGGAGATGTCCTTATATCCACAGTGAGAGTAGTCAAACTCAGCTTCAGCCACATGGGTGTTGACCCTCTCATGGTAGACCTGTGTGGTGGTGTAGGCATCACCATTGCGGTACCGGGTCACCTGCCGGGTTCGCCGCACAAAGTGGTAGCTGATGGCCTTCCACCAGATGCATGGAGTGGCTTGCTGCATGCGGTTGATGCATTCATAGACACTGTCCACATCTGCCTTGTACTGCAGCTCTCTCTTGACGTGGCAGTGCCAGCACTCTACCAGGTACACCACGTACAGCATAGAGAGGAAGGCCAGCGGGATATAGACATAGCCGTCCGAGCATGGGCTGTCATGGTAGATCATGGACTTGCCCTTGAAGGAGCTATCAAAGCTGAGCTTGGTGACCCGAGCCAGCTGACACCAGGCCACTGCACCCAGGCAGCCATACATGAGGATGGAGAGGAGAAGACATTTCCAGTGGGACTCTCGGCACATGCAGGCGCTCAGGGACTGCTTCACGGGGCGTTGCTTCAATCACACCACCAGGGAAGGGAGAGAAAGACAAAGAGAGATCGAGGAACCTGTCAGTCATGTTGCTTTTCACAACACACACAATGAGTGTTGCCTTTGAGCCTGTGTCTGGCTTTGCTCTCGGCTGCCTGAGGACTGGGACACCACCCTGCTTAATATAAACGTGAATATAAACAGAAACACTGTCCCAGAGACTGAGGTCTCTGAACAAAACTCCTTCCTTGCTTCCTCCTGGCTCAGGGAAGATCTCTGCTCAGCAATGACTTGCATGTCCGCACCCCAGCTGGATGGATCCTTCTGAAGAGGGTGAGACAGGTCCCTGTCTTTCTCCCTGCCTGGACCCAGCACCATTTATGCACCCCACCATCTTCCAAAGCCAAGAGGGCTTCACACTACACACCCAGCTGAAAGCATGGGGCTGTGGGCTTGCCCCTTTTCTCTGTGGGTGCCCAGTGCCTGGGTTCTCACATGGTGCTGCTGGTGAGGCTCAGGAGCAGCATCTGCTGCAGGGCTGCAGCCGCACGGGTCGTGCCAGCACAGAAAGACCAGCACTTAGTGGAGCTGCTGCCTGACTCAGAGCTGACTCACACCCAACCCTGAAACCTACCAAATGATCAACACCATTTTTCTTGGAGGTCAGCCATCGGGAAAATTACTAGATCCAAGCACATCCAGTCAAAAAGATTGTCAGGATTACAGCATGGTGCAGCGTAGCTTCAGGCTGGTTAGGAGACAGCTCTGACCTAAAACACCTGAAAGCTTAAGCACTGGAGTTAAAGGTGTATGCACGGATATTTAGAACACAGCACATCCATCTCTTTCAAGTCTCAAAAGTTGGGCTGTGAGGAGAGCCAGAGCTCGTGCTCTCGTACTCCCGCTGCACCCCCTGGGATGGCATGATTGCGGTCCTCGCCCCAGCCGTGGTGCAGTGAATCAGCTGCACTGTAATGTTATGTTGGGCTATAATAAAAAGTGCCAAATTGAGCCAAGCAGTTAGCGGAAACAGAGCTGCCTCCCTGCAAAGAACAGCAGCAGAGTGAGTTACATTACTGGCTGGCAGCCAGTAGAAAGTACATGAAACAGACCCCCCTCTGCTTTAGTAGGTGATGTGGAGGGCTGCTTGCACCCCTCTTCTTGCTGCCATCCTCTGCCTCACCGCTATCTCCAAGAAGATGACAGTGGGAAAGCAGATACACATTGGTTTTCATGCAGCATCATGCCCTCTGCTGAGCCCGATTTCATGCAAAAATAGAAGCACAGTTACTCCTTCTCCCAAGGGGACGCCTCTAATGCATCAAACTGCTCTGTGGATGCCAACAGATGTTAGGTTTGGGAAATGTCATCTCTTTCTTTCTTCATGGATAAAGTTCTCCTCTAATACAGCTTATCTCAGACCCACAGCAGTTAGGAATCAGTAAGTAATTTTGAACCAGCAGGGAATTTAAGGAGCAGCATTTTATGACTCAGGAAATACTAGCACAGCATCACTAGAAAGAAGAGTTTACTGTCTTCTCAATGAGATGGAAGCATTGGCATCTAACCCTGTGTGGCTGGAAGTCAGATTTAATACTGCTTTCTTCTTTTCCTGGGACAGAGAACCACTTCTAAGTAACTACAGGTTTTATGGCTTGCTATGAGCACTGCTAAACTCTGGGGTTTGGTTTTGATTTCATAGCTTCTAACCTGACACTGTGTAAGTACAGAGTAATTTTTCTGATTTAGAGAGCTACACAGTATGCATCTGTGGCTACTAAGGGCAGAATCTGGCCCCTGATTCTTCCTGATACATCCAGGAAGAATCTAGAAAGAATTTCTGTTCTTATCCCAAACTTTTTGTATGTGTGGATGTGTCAGAATAATTATTCTGGGCTGTATTCTTTTTACAGTGGCCAAAATGGGTCTAGAGAAGCTCAGTGGGTTATAAAGGTGTCCTGGGTTCACCACAACAAAAGGTCACGGTACATAACTTCTCTGTAGATGTGGCAGTGCGAAGATACTAGTATAGGTAAGAATTAGGCTATTTTCCTCAGTCTCTTGCAGGAAACCTTGAGGAAACCCTCAAAGTGGCTTTGGGTAGTCCCCAGATCAGCTGAAAAAATAACTACGGGAGCTTTTGGGAGTGTCCTGGTTTTGGCTGGGATGCAGTTATTTTTCTCCCTAGTAGCTGGAACAGTGCTGGGCTTTGGCTTTGGTCTGAGAACAATGCTGGTAACACACTGATGGTTCAGTTGTTACTCAGAAGTTCTTATCCTAAGTCAAGGACTTTTCAGTCTCTCATGCACTGCCAGTGAGGGAAGGCACAAGATGCTGGGAGGGAGCAGGGACAGGACAACTGATCCAAACTAGCCTAAGGGATATTTCATACCACAGAACATCATGCTCAGGATACAAACTGGGGAGATCTGGCCAGGAGCCGCCAATCACTGGTTGGGATGGGCTGAGCATCGGTCAACGGGTGGTGAGTGATGGTACTGTGTATCACTTGGGTTTCCTGAAGTTTATTCCTCTTCCTCTCTTTTTCCTATTATAATTGATACTATTATATGTCATTTTATTTCAGTTATTAAACTGTCCTTATCTCAACTCGTGGGCTTTACCTTCTTCCAGATCTCCTCCCCATCCCAACAGGGGAGTGGTGGGGAAAAGTGAGCAAATGGCTGCATGGTACTTGGTTGCCAGCTGGGGTTAAACCATGCCAGGGGTGAATCCCCAAGTCTAAATGCAGTCACTGAGAGTTTCATCTCCTGAAACTCTTGTCAAACTCCCACTGCTCTGTCCCTGTGTGATTACTGCCCCAATATGTAGGCTTCTGCCCCAGCCATACACTGGACTCCAGGTCAGAGCTCATGGGAACTCCTATTCTTTGTCTCTTCTTGACATGGAACTGGAGTTTCAAAGAGCTATAGTAATACACTGTCGTGAAGAACTGCAAACCTCTGCCCTTTTCCCAAACCTGAATATTTTTAAAGACAAAGAAGACTCTAAAAATGAACATCTCCATCCAGTCACTGGTACTGTGCAGAAGAAAACACCTGGGCCGTATTCTAACACAGGAATTGTAGTTCACACTCAGTTTTCCACAGGTACGGCTCATATAAAGTCACATATGGTTAATGCTATGAAGGATGCCAGCAGACCAAGGAAAAGATGCCCAGCAGTCAGTTTTAGTGTGAGTGTTTCAGTACTCCATGCATCTCCAGGAACCCCAGTTTTTTCTATGATGTGTTTGAAGCACTGGCAGCCTGGCCCTGGGCACAGCCAAGTGAGAGGCTGTCCCACGCCAGTTAAGGCACTATTTGCCAAAGGCACTGCAATCCCCACCTTCCTTTTATCTCTCTTCCCTTGACTAACAGCTTCTCTGCTCTCTGCAGCTCTGTGGTCCAACTTGCAACCCACAGGTTGGCTTCTGCCCAAGGGGTGATTCAACCAGCTCCACTAGTTAGAGCTATCAGTGGCCATATCAGAGTGGGCAAGTGCCTCCTAATGTGCTTAGCTCCAGGAGATGCCAACTCTCCTCTGGGGAAAGAGATGGCTCTGGTCTCACCAGCGCTGGAGAAGCACCAGGCTGGGCTGGCAGCAGCTCAGAGGCTTGCAGGTCCAAGATGATATTTCTGTATGCATCCTCTGGACACTCTTCAAAAATGGTCTTCAAAAATGGATCAGCCTGAGCCACTATTCTCCACTGTTTTCACTGCAGCCTGTAAAAAAAGCACCTTCTCTGCCTCTTGCATTAAAATGAAGACATTCAGCCATAGAGCCCACTGCCTCATCTCTGATTCACACACCTACCAGTCCAGTTCAGCAAGGCCTTCGTGTTCAAAACCCTTTGGGCTAACCACGATTCCTTTCTCCTGGCTCTTCTCACCCACTGTCTCAAACCCTCCTTTGTTCATAAGCAAATCCCACTCTCCGCAGGTCCTTGGTTATAAAATGATCTCTCCTCCAGCATCTATCCCCACAGCTGTTCCTAGGAGGCGCTTCTGTATTCAGAAGTTCTGAATGCATTCATCTGGCCTCTACCTCCTTATTTCTCCTTCTCGTTGCTGAAAAAATTATCTAATACAATTGTACTATTAGAAACACTATTAAGGTGTTTGCAAGAAAGACATGAAATAGAACATAATTACAATAGAAGTATCACACAGTCAATAATCTAATAAGAAGATACATCTTTCCATCTCTCTCTGCTTAACAAATTCATTAATGTCTTAGAGCACTGCTTCCAGACTTTATTAATTAACATATCACCTTCCTGCAAGCATAATGCTTGTGTTGCTACGTGGAATTTTCTCCTTTCTGTGCACAGTGCTTCTGATTGAAACAGGGCAAGCTTGTATTCCTGGATGAGTACAATAAGCATTTGAGGAAACTAATAATTTCCATGATAACTTGGGCCAGCCAGCAAATGGGAGTTGCGTCCTTTCAGGAATGCTGTGGGATCTGAGTTGTTTTGGTGTGGAACAAAACCCCTGGAAAATGTTAACAGAGAAACATAATTGAAGAAAGCAAAGACAGAGCCTGACAGAAAGCCCAAGCCAAGCAGCCTGTCCTAGAATAAATGGAGGCTCAGTCATCAGGCATTTTGCCTGTGGTCTAGGACTCATGGATTTGGGTCTCTAACCCAAATTGAGAAGATGTCCTTCCTCAACTGCTTGTGGGGGCTTTGCTTTGGGCTTTGCTTCCAGTGTTAACTAGGAAAGCTCGTGACAGAAGATTAAATAAGACACAGGCAGCCCAGAGAAGTTTTGGGTGTCCCATCATTGGAAATGTCCATGGTCAAGCTGGATGGGCCTTTGAGCAACCCAATCCACTGCAAGACGTCCCTGCCCATGGCAGGGGGGTTGGATTAGATGACTTTTGAAGGTCCATTCCAACCCAATTCTGTGATTCGACAACTACTTCTGTGCAGAGGGACGGCTTTGCTGAATCAAATATTTCACCCAAAAGGTGAAATACTGATGACAGTACATCCTGCTGGTTTGGATGGAATGCTGTGAAGAAGCACAGCTGAGCTGTCAGTATCACTGTTCATGAGTTTCGTGCTAAAAGCACATGCTGTAAGTAACGTCTTGCTACGCTCTGGCATGCTGCTGAACAGCTTTTAGAGGTATCCGTTCTCACTGCACATGACCGAATTGGAAACTCCTGCTAACTCCTACCCAAACTATCTATAATTACAAGCCAAAACTCACTTTACTCTTCCGCCCCTAAAAACAACAACAACAAAACATTTCTCAAATTCTTTAGCAGATCTTGGCACAAATGAGGAAAATACCACAGGTGAGAGGTGGCACATTCAGGTGCCTTGTAGGTTTGGGGACAGCCCTGTCCTGAGCTGGCCCTCGCTGCAGGCATTCAGCCCCACAGCACAGCTCCACATTTGTGTCGTGGTGTTTTGGGTCATCATTTCCAGAAAGCTCAGGCTTTCTGGAGAATGATGAAAGCTCAGGCTTTCACAGATCCTTTCCAAAGGATCTGTGCATCAGACAAAGCAAAGAGGCAGCTCCATGTCCTCCTATGGTCTGTTTTCTCTTTGGTGGCGTCGAGCCTTCTGAGACACTAAATGATAGATGCTATTTAATTTGTTGCCGCAGTTGCTGGAAAATAGTCTGGAAAGCCCTAAGTACTGACACAGAACTGGAATTTCAACTACCACCTGCAGCAGACAGGAGTTTCCAGGCTGGCAGCATTTCGATTATTTCTCCTTTGAGAGAGTTCTGTGCAGAACTTAGTTTGCAAATGATAAAACACCCCGTCAGTGGCTGAAAGGGCAATTGCCTTCAAAGACACCCTCCGATGGCAGATGCCAAAGATCAAAAGCAGGTATGCAAGGACTGGTATGGAGCCTCCCTTGTTCAGGCACACCCACCCTGCACTCATCCTGGCTCAGTAGCAGCCAGGCTGGGTTCTGGCCGCAGGAACCATAATTAAAATCATTAAAACATACTCCGTGTCGTAGCAGCATCCAGGTTTGGGCTGTTGATCTGGTCTATGTGTAAAGGGGTGAAGAGACAATGGAGAGAGAATCATAGCATGGCACATGCCCCACTTCGCAGCTGGAGCCGAATGTGCTCTGATGGCAGAAGCATGGATCTGGTGACCAGAGTTTTGGCTCTCTGACCCATCCCTTGGCTCCTTGCAAGCGACCAGCATTAAGAGACAAGCAGGTATGTTTTAGCTGGTAAGCATCCTAAATGAGCCTGCAAGCAACTGCATTGGAGGTCCCCAAGAATGCAAAAGAGTTACCTCCCTTCAAACCCTCCTTAGAAGGCATATTTGAAATGTAAAAGACTGATGCTAGAGAATCAGAACAGCATATTTCTGGGTGAGCAAACTGTGCTCGTGTCTCTAGGTTCCTTCCTCTTAATGGGTACTTAACTAACAAATTTCCAAAGCACAGGACAGGGTGGTCTGCATGTCCCTGTTCTTCCAACAGGGTCTGCATGTCCCTCCTTCATTACTAGGAGGAAGGGCCACCCTCAGAGAAGCCCAGGCTGATTCCACTAGCACAGTGGGCTGCCTAACCTGTAGCTGATGCCTCTGTTTTATCAGTAACGGCTCGTTGCTTCTACTGACCTCTGGAGATGAGTATTTCCCTTGTCACGTGGCTGTCCCTTGGTGATGGAGGGGACCCCAAGGATATAGTAAACAGCCAGACAGTTCTTTAGCACTTACAGGTAGTCATAGAAATTTCTGTTTTCAACCCTGCAAAGCTATTCTGGGTCAGGAAGGTTCAGCTTCTATTACAAACCAAGCTTCATTTACATCTTAAGACTGGGAGACACTATGCCTTCCTTCCGTAGCTCCTGTATCTCACAGGCAACGAAATTTCACCCTAGAGTTCTATCTACAGCCCAGTAACTTGTGGTTAGAAAAGCTCGTCTTCCACAAAGACACTCTGCTTTAACTGAGAGATGAACAGAAATGAAGAACCTGAAATCCTCTTTGTAATTTGTTCTGGTGATAGAATTTTACTGGCCCTGCAATTTCATGTCACTTCGTCCCCCATTCAGGGCAGTGGGATGCTCATTCTTCAGGTGATGAAAGACTCTTTTCATATGAGTGCCTTCTCTGAAGACACGTCTCCATACTAACTGTGACACCTCTCAGCCTCCTTTTTGACGATTTAAATGGGTCAAGGTCTTTAAGTCTTTCACTGCACTGCTCTAGCTCTTTTTAGTGCTCCGCGCTCTCTCCAGCACCTTGAGAGCCTTCTTAATGGGTACCCTGCAAGTGGACACAGGACTTCACTTATTTCAGTGGCATCATATCAAAACATAAAATCACCTCCCATTCCCACTCATTTCCCCCTTTTTACTGTCTCCAAGTATGGCATTAGTAGATTTTTGTGCAGCACCACCCCAGGGGTTCATGTTCAACCACTTACACACTTTGTTCCCAGCCACTGTTTCTGAGGACAACTCAGGGGTGGCTTCACTCTCCACCCTGAAATGTGCAATTTCAGATTTGGCTTTGCACTGAATAATGAAATTACCAAATAAAGCAGATCCCTCTGTAGGACTGTGCTCTTCCCATCATTGCAGACCAGCCTGCTAATGTGTGTGCCAACTATAAATGTTACCAGCAGTGATTTTATGCTAATTCCAGTTGATAGTGTTATGTCTAGTAATTATTCCCGCAGAACTCTGCCAATCTAATGGCTAAATACCCCATTAACTTATACAAGACAACTGTCTTCACAAAGCTGAGTGTCAACCATAAAAACAAAGCCGTGAGCATTACACGGACACTGAGGTGCTCCTCACACTTCCTCTCTGCCACCAGGAGTAATCCTACACGCAGTCCTCCACACAATCCGAAGAGAAAACCTCCCAAAGCTTCAGTAGAGCACATTATCACTAGGCCTGCTGTTCCTGTACTCTTTTCACCAGTAACTGTATTGTACTGCGACAGTACGGCAGTGTGGGCTTGAATCATCTCTTCTTTTCCTAGCTGCCTCAGTACTG
Source organism: Loriculus beryllinus (assembly GCA_039877255.1). NCBI lineage: Eukaryota > Metazoa > Chordata > Aves > Psittaciformes > Psittacidae > Loriculus > Loriculus beryllinus. The sequence continues at coordinate 14,166 of JBCJKH010035913.1, forward strand.
CTTGCAGCATGCGAATGGTTATGGTGACAATGATAAACCTCTTGTTTTGCCCACTTCTGATTTTGCCTGGTAAAATAAATTTGAACTTAAAGTCACCAAACTGACCCCAATAGTGGGGAAGAAATAGTCTCTGAGGTCCAGAGGTTATGGACCAAAGTATTCTGGAGTCACAACCTTTAGATAATTGATGTATAATTTTGCCTTATGCTTACTATTTCTCTATTGTCAAAATGTTTTTTTTTTTTCCCTCTTCTGTCAGACTTCATGCTTCAGTCACCTTGAAAACTCCATCATAAGCTGTATAAACAGGCAATATGCTGCTACAGCATGAATTTATCCTAATGTTTGTTTTGTGGACAGTTCAGGGCCCCAGTTTGACTGCCTGTGTCTGGTTTGCAGCCAAATATCTGGGTTCCCCAGTTTCAAAAGCTTTAAAATTCTCCTTTGGGGAAATCATGCCAAAAGTGTTTCCTATCCTTTTAAACCCCTTTGTAAAGCATTCGCCCTTGGTGGCTGACCTCAAGAGCTGCAGTTTTGCTGAAGCAAAATGCTATCATGTCTACAATGAAAGAATGAGAGAAAACAGGGTAGCGAGATGTGGCCTGAATGGAAATAGAGAAATGAGGGAGAAACACAGGGAGTGGGAAGAAGTGGAGGACAGAAAAGGATAGCCCAGACATGCACCAAGTGCCAGTGGCACTGAGGCAGGGACCAGCAGAGACCAGCCAGCCTGAGCAGGGGCAGGAGGGAATTGGGCCCAGAGAAAGGACCTGGGTGAGGATGGACAGGGAAAGCCCCGAGCACAACAGCACCAAAGCATCCTCTGAGCCAGCAGTCCTTCCAGCCATCGGTGACCTGGAAAGCAGCTACCCCTGAATGGCTGCTTTCTTTCTGCTGGAAACTTTTCCAAAACCCAGATCTATGCCCCTATCTCCTCCTCACAGCCTGGGGGTGTGGGATAAGGTTGTGCTAAATCAGGGCATAGATTCCCATGGAGGTGACAGTGTTCTGCAGGGTTGGCACTGCAGCTGAGTCTCAGTGAGAAGTACAGCATCACAGCATCCTCCTGCCCTTCACCAAGACATGGCTTCAGGGCTACAGGGTGACTGACTTTAACACCATCTTCAACACAAAATGACCCTACAGCTCAGGATTACTCATGTGAGCACAGACACAATCTTATCTTGTTATTTTTTTCCTCTTTTAGTTAGCAAGAATAATCTCCCTGTCCGTGGGGAAAAGAGTAGGGAAGCACTGACAGAAGACTGGAAGAAAACAAATAAAAGTAGAGAAGAAAAAAGAAAAGAAAGGTGGATAAATTAATGCCAGTCACATTGCATTTGCCTCTGCAGATTTATGCTTGCAATTAATATATCCCAATGAGATACATGAAAGGGAAAGAATAATCAAAAACCACAAGTCGCACATTAAGGCAGGTGGTGACCTGCCTGGATGGAAGCAGGTTTTTGTCTCTTCTATCTTTGTCAAAACGGGGCAGTGGAAAATGTTTCACCTCCTGATGGACATGGCAGGACATAACACAGAGAGGACCACTGAGTCCTTGCTAGGCAAGCCCTAGGCTGTGCTGTTAACCACAGCTGAGGTGAGCTCTGACACCAGGACCAAGCTCTGGTGCTGAGAAAGGTGTCACCATTAGTGCAGTGGACAAGGATGATACAAGGAGAGCCAGTCCCCAAGCAGCCACAGAGATGTGGGTACAAATATCATCTTCCAGCTCCTGAGGTGATCCTGGTGAAAGACTGGCCCAAGAAGCGTGGGGTGAAGATAATTGCAGGAGGAGAGTTAGAGTTCAACCTCTACTTGCTTTCCAGGACCCAATGAACTCCTAGGTCTGATACTCATTAGTACAGTGAGGAAAGAACCTGCAGGGCTATGCTACACCAGACATTGGTGTATGATGGGCATAAGGGCTCCTCCACCTGTGACTCTATCTGGGCTCCACATGGGGCATCAGTAATAAGGCCTGGTGAGGGAATAGGGAGATATTACAGCAGTCATCTCATAAATCCCTTCCTGGGGACCCTAAAACAAAATCCCTCCTGCCACCCATCCTGAGCAGCAAGAAGCCCATTAACCCTAGCTCATGCTGAGCCAGTAGCAAGTGCTCTCAGCATGGAGGGAAAGGAAAATATAAGAGATAGAAGGCAACAGGAAAGACCATTTTGCATCAAAGAGAATTTCCCTCCAGTCCTTGAACACGTAGCACATTGGCTGCTGCACATGTATCTTGGATGCACCATTTGCTCTTCTGTCATGAAACTCCTGTGAGAATGAAAACTTCCTGCAGTTCAGGACCACAACATCAATGCCCAGCAAAAAGATGCTGTTACTTGGTTTTAAAAGGATAACCTGCATGTACTCCACGTGCATCACTGACTCAGGCATTTGCTTCAGCAGTTGCCCTCCTGTGGTGAGCTGAGATCACTTGTTCTCTCATTGTTTAAATCCCTGCAGAGATTCAATCTTCTCCTTCCATCAATGGAGCTGTCAGGGAGAGCATCTCAGGGTGGGAAGGTGCACAAAATGGTAGTATTTAACCTCTCTCTAGCAGAGCCTATTGTAGGAAAGACAAACCAGGAAAAAGCACAGATCTTGCTGATTCACTTGAATTTCAGATGCTAGGATGTCCCTGAAATACCATACAAAGACAGCCAGGTATTTCACACCATTTACCTTCATGAATTCAAGCCAACACGAGGAAAGCAGAGGTGAGGACAGAAGGAGCATCCAGCCCTCTAAAATGTCAGATTCAGCAGAGCTCTTGCAGGACACTTTTGAGTTCTTCAAGCAGAAATAAAGGGAATTCCAGGAAAGAAAGGCATTTGGATCCCAGCCAACATACACACTGCCCATTGCAGCAGGATAGGGAAGCCATTCACTAAAACACAAGAGTAAGTATGCAAGTGGCATGAGGAATTTGTCCCTAGACACATCCATGGGTGATGCTCCTGCACGCTGTTCCAAGGAAATCCGCGCAGTTACATTTTCAGTGCCAAGGAAGCCTAGCAACAAAGTGGTCACTATGGGCAAAACAGAAATCAGGGCTATTTTAGTGGCAGCTTCTTACAAGCTCATAAAAATGCTAAACTAATGAAGTTATCCCTTTCCCCCCCAGATTGCTGCTGTTGTTGCCCCTGGCTTTCGACTCAGCAGCAACGCAAAGAACATACTCCAGGGGCAGAGGACTTTTCCCAGTAATGCCAATGCTGGGAATGAGCTCCTCGGGAAAGAAAAGGTGGGATCTGAGCTGCCTCAGAGCACAAGAGTAGCTCCAAGAATGATCCTTTTTTCTACACTTTAAGCACCCATTATCCTTAGCGCCTATTACCCACTTCAAGTATCAGTGTTTCCTACTAGATTTTACAGCTGTAACACAGTGGCTTACCTCAACACTTAACGGTCAGCCCATAACACATATCCTCAGGGATCTCCTGGGATGCAGTACCACAGCCCCAGGGGATCAGCTAGGTGTGACTTATTGGCTTGCAGCCTGCACTGGTGTTACTGGTGGCTTTGCTGAAATCAAGGGAAAATCAACACCAGCCAAGGGTAAACAGGAATGCAGGTGGGACCAGCTCCTATTGCTTCAGTCTGGAGGGATGGGGACAGTGGGGAGAAGGGGGCAGTAGCTACCTGTCAGCCTCTATGTGCTTTAGAAAGTCTCATTTCAACAGGAACCCTGCATTGCCTGTTTTACACCCTCCTTTGCTCACAGCATGCAGCTCTCCTGGGGTGGGAGAGGAGCAAGCAGCGAGAGGAGGCTGGTGGTGTTGAGTGTGTTTTCCCCTGTGCTGTGCACACAAGGAATCTGCAGTAGTGGATGTCAGAGCCATAGCTCAGTGGTGTACTAAAGTGTCTTCCCTCTCCTGAGTCTCTAGGGCTGCAAGGTGCTCTCCTCATCCTTGAAGAGTGCATGTCCTGTGCCTCAGTGTTCTCATCATTGCCATAGGTCCTGTGCATCCTGCCCGACCCTCCCTCAGTCTCAGCATGAGGAAGGGAGGGACTGACCTGGAACCAGGCTGAAAACCAGCCACGGACCAGCTTCCTTGGGATGGAAAGTGGGGTGCCAGGAGGATACAGCCTTGTGAAGAGGAAGCCCAAGGAGTGTTAGTTCCTCACCAGCCTACTCATTGAATGCCTCTGTTTAGAGACATGGCAAGTGACAAAAATACCTCATTGTTATGAATACCATTTAATCTTTGCTTACTTTAAAGGAACACCCTGTGATTTAAATGGGGATAGAAACAGGTCCCACGTCCTCACAAGAAATATGAGCCAGGATTGATCCAAGCCCCAGTGAAGCCTAGGGAAGTCTTTCAAAGGGATCTGTGACTCAAGCTTTGTTCAGAACCACGAAGTTTTTATTCTCACTTACTTGCAATGCCATCCTTTCACCTAACAAACTCAGAACAGGGTAGTTCTGTGATTTGACCTCTTAACCTCCATCCTTCCCATTTCTCATACGTGACCTCCCAGTTAGAGCCTTGCCAGGCATATTTCATCAGAGGACCTACACCTCCATGGTGCTGAGCTGCTGCAGCCCATGCTGTGGCTGTGCCAGGTCCCTCTGCTGCTGAGCTGAGCATCCCACACGATAACATCCAGCTACTGCTCTGTCAGATTCCGGGAGTGTGTTTCCTCATTGCTGCACCTTTCTGAACACAGCTGGGACCTTGGCACTGTCAGGTTTCCATATAATGGTGCTCCTGTTAAGATGAGGTAGTATCCCAGCAGCTAATGCTTCCCTGTGAGGAATGAGGTTTCATCATAAACACCACTTCTCGCTCCCTCTTGCTTCTCCTTGCCACACATTCTGCAATCACATGTGACAGCACAGCAGGTGAAAACTCCACTAGAAATTCACTTTCAATACCTAATGGTTAAAAGGTATCCGGGGAGCCAGGACACCTGAGTTTTATTTCTTGACCTGACTTTGACCCATGGCATAGCTTCAACACACCTTTTTATACCTCCTGAAGACACAAAGTGCTTTCACATGAGCATCGCAGCAGCACTCTCCAGTAAGGCCTCTCATCTGTATGTGAGTTGTGGCATCCTGCCGCTCTGAGCACCAGCTGGTGGGAAGCAGGGCATTTAGCTCCTGCCATGGCCTGCACACAGACTGTCATTCCCTCCCTTTCAGCACAAACACAAACCCTTCCTTCACCAGGTACTGGCACTTCAGGCTGGCCACTTCACCTCCAGGTAGCCACAAGGGGCTGTTCTCCATCTTTTGGTCCTTGGAGGGATCCCATGCTGGCAGATGCTACCACTCCTGACTCTGGGGTGCTTCATGCTCCCTCTGCCCATTGCAAGGTGAGGAGACCTGTGGGCACGGAGACTCTCCCAGTTCTTGTCCTCTGGGACACACCATACTGGTTTTTGAGAGCTACTCAAAGGAACACACTGATGCCTTGTGCCAAATCACTTTTGTTATCACACTAATTGAATGCTGTTCTTGACAATTCCCAGTCCAGCTCCTAAGGACAATCAGTTTCATGGTCTGAAAAACGCCTCCGGCCACAAGTCCCTTCTCTCTCACAGCCAAATATGCTGTGAGCTCCCATCCTGTTCCCTGGTAACGTCAGGTTATGCAGACTCCACATTTGCAAGTCACCCTCATTACCTACCATTAGCTCCTTGCCAGAAGCGTGACTTCATGATCTGCTCTCTGCTCTTTGCTGTCAGCTCCCACCCTGCCAGTCCCCACTCTCAGCAGTGGCTATTTCCAGCTCCTGTCTTCCCCCAGCCCAGTACCACCAGTCATTCCTTAATCAGGCCTCCACAGGCTGGATGCTGGACTGGGATATGCAACACCACAGCTGTATAGAAACAATGCTACATGTGAGCTGGGACTCCCTGCACATTATTTACCTGATGTAAAGCCATGGCAGTCAAAAGCTCAGGCATTCTGTGGGGTGTAAGCCCCTCCATCTCCTCCTGGTGTCACTTATGGCACTGGGAGAGCAGCTGCCAGGTACACCAGACACCACAACCTAGCTGCCGGCTCCTCCAGCCTTCCCACTCACCATCCTGCCCTGCCCCTCTCTGGCTCTTCTCCCTGCTTTTGCAGCTGGAGATGGGATGTGCTGTGGGCAGTGGGCAGTGCTCAGAGAGGCAGCCTCTACCCCTGACCTGCACTGCTGACCCTGTTACAACCTTACTGTAACACCTGTTCTGTGTTGCTTAAATGAAGTTACCCTCTTAAAGAGTTTTTAGTAGTTAACAAAACCATTATAGCAACTGTGACCTCAACAAGGCTTCACTATGTGCTAGATTCAATTTTACAGTTCTTAAGCTCAGAGGAGCCCCGATGAATGATTAGAGTCTGAAAGTGAACTCTTGAGTGAACTACATTTTCCATGATTAGAGCTTAAAAACTAATTAAATGCTTACCCATGCTTTTGTGAAAAGTAGAACTGCTCTAAGTGAAAGATCAAGCACAGTCTTATCTACAGTGTTGGGACAGAATCACAGTAACAACTCAAAGGGCTTTACAGTGCTGATGACAGCTTGGCAGACACTACTTTTGGTGTTAACTCCCTATCATGTGTTAAGACACATCTAGAAACAAGCCCTACTCACTATGGATACCTGGGGATGTTCCACTCATTTTAATCCTCACATTGTCCCTAGTCGCTGGCAATGATTTGAGCTATTTTCTTCTAAGGCATAGAAAGAGATCAGAGGAAGCCTCGTGCTCTGTTCCCAAGGAGAAGATGCCTCCTACCTTTCTCTTGCAGTGGCTTGCATTGATTAAAAAGCATCCTTGGTATCCACACTTCCCTTCTGGAGGGAGATCATCCTCTGGGGTGTCTGAAGTGAGAAAGGGAGAGCAAGGAGAGTATCTGGGGCTTCGAAAAAGGGGGCAGACCCACTGTTTTTCCATTGGCAGCAGGTGACTGCATCCACCTGAGAGAACAACATTAGAAACCAGGTCTGCAGGGGATCTGAAGAGTCACCTGGTCTCTCGTTCCCCCATGAGACAATATCTATGTTCTTGACAAATATTTGCCTAAATTGCCATTATAAACCTCTGGTGGTGGAGCTCCCTGTTGCTCCAGCCAGCGCTCCACTGAGAACATTCCCTTGCTGGAGGAACCTGGGAATGTCAGCCAAAATGAGCAACTCCCTCCAGTCTCAGACATGGGAGCAAGGGAGCACTCTCTGTTGGAGAGGGCAGAAGACTTTCCCCATAGAAATCCACATAGCTGGAGCCTGCATTGCTCTTCAGAGCTCAGATACATCCATTTGATGCATCATATCTATTTTTTCCAAGCTCTTGACAGCTTCTCCTGTGAAGTGCAGAGAAGACAGACAACTTCAGGGCACCAAGAACAGACACGTGATCAGAAGATAAAGTGGGACAATGAAAAGAACAAAAGCACAAAAAAGACGTGATGCCTCAGCATGGATCTTCTTATGACAGGATCTGCAATGCAAATATCGCCTGGAACTGCAGGATCATGAAGTAAAGCTTTCCAGTTTCTCCAGTGCCACTACTGCTGGACTTTGCCTCTCTGAGGGAGACCATCTGGATCAAGGAATGAGGTGCACTTCTTGGTTTATGACTGCTGAATAAACTCAGGGCAGGAGGGGTAGAAAGGGGCTTGTCCTGTTTGAATCTCACTCAAGACTGGAATATCATGCACTGCTCCCAGAATAACTGTTTGATCAATGATACTCACTTGGGATGGTGACACTCTTCCACCAGGCTAACCAGCAGCCTGAGAGGCTGCCTGCCTTGCTTCCTCCACCACCGCTCATCCCCATAGATGAGATAGATCCCTCCATTACCTGGTCTAAGTTATGAAGGGCCTCATGTCTGATGTTTTCAATGTCATTTCAATGACAAATAAAGTAAGTGTTTGATATTCATATTGGGGGAAATGGGTAAAAACCCTGGAGAACTAAATGGAGCCAATTGCCCAAGCAGAGGGTGTCTCTCCAGTGGCACGCTTAAGAGAAAAGGACCCGGCTATCTTTTGACCTGACATCCTAGAAAGCTATAGTCTGCAAACAAGCAATACTTTCTCACCTTGTAACACCCCTTGGTGCTGTCGTGACCACAAACAGGACTTTTCAAACCAGCTCCTGCTGCATTTTGCAATGGCAGTGAGAGGCAGAAGAGACAGTTTTAAGTGCCCCCTCTCTTCTGTAACATCTTCATCAGTGAGCTGCTGACCGTGGGTTTCAGGAACATCAATCCACGAGGTTTTCCCCCCTATTTCTTTAAATAACTCATCTGATTGCATTATGTCATGCCCAATTAAAGTTCCTAAATATGGAAGAGAAGATAAAAACAGGCATGGACAACTGCTGTTTGACTCTGCCAGTACAGACAAGACAAATACGTATTTCAAAATGTCAAGCGGCTGCTGCTTTCAGCTTTCTTCAGTGATTACTTGGCTTTGGTAGCAAATAAATGATGTTTATATGCAACAGCTTTACTTCCCTGGAAGAAAACCCAATTTCCATCTAAAATCCAACTAAATTTTAAATATTCATATATTTACGACCATTTCTGGATTGAGGTGTAAATTGGCAGAAATGCAGAAAAGTCACTATCAGCTCTTCAGTGTAGGTGTCTGCTGTCACAGTAAGAAGTAAAGCAAGAAAAATAGCCAGCCCACTGCTTAACTGGGGCATTACCCAGCAGCAGGTTCTGCTACCTCAGACAGAAAAGTAAAGGCAAGTATGCCCAGAGAATCCATCTCTAGCAATAACATCTGGCAAAACACATCCTTTCCATTCCCTCTTCTCAAAAAGATCTTGATTCTGTTTTGCAGGTTTGATGGGCTGGTAACTAACACCAAAAACGCAGTCATTCCAGGTTGAGCAATCAATAACTTAACGGAAGAAAACCCAAACCAGAATACTGGCAGGTAATCTGAGGGCTTGCTCTGACACTCTGCAAAGACAGCAGGAAACCCAAGTGGCCTTTGGCAGAAGAGGATAAGGGCTGCAGCCATTAACCAAAGAGCCTCTCTTCTTCCCACACTGTACCTGCACCTTTTCTTGTTCTGCTTTCCATAATAAAGATGTAGACCTCAGATACATTCTCTGTTACTAGCTCAGGGCTTTATATCACATTGATTTGTTACCCAACAAAGGCAATTTTCAGTCACTATTACGATTTAAGCCTGTGCATTTGATCTAAGTGAAATCCATAAATGACAAGACTAATAGAGAAGCCCATACAATGCCCATTTAATACCAGGCATTTAAATGCAACTGCTGGTCCTGGTGCAAAAAGGCTATTTACATGGAGATGGGGAAAGCACAAAGAAAAGACCAATATTATAGGACTGCAGTGTTAAGATATTGCTGTTACTGGCATGTGAGATATAGAAATATGCGTGGAACAGAAGAAAAACTGAGAGCAGGATGACTGAAGCAAAATACAATGTGCTTAGCAGAGAGATCAAGTGCTCTCATGCCTAGAAGTGGCTTGGATGTTTTTATGGTGGACTTAATACGTTGAAAAGCCTTCTGTAGCTCCTGGTTATAGACCAAATAAATCAAAAAATCCCTCCTAGCATCAACCATCCGCTGATCTTCTGCAGGGCTGTAATTACATTGGGGAGCTCTGCCGCTGGAACAGTGGGATCCTGGATCTAGCCACAGCTCTTCACAGTGAACCGTGTCACAGGTGCTTAAAAAGCAATTGTATAGGAGAAAACCCCAATTTTCACCCACTGAGGGCAGGTTTTTTCAACTTGAGCTGCAAAGTGAATTTTCGAATACAGGTACTTTAAAAAAGTGCTGTTTGGTTTAGGTCTCATTATACTGCGTCTTCATACAGGGTTTGCAGTGGCTCCTGATTTTGACTACAGGACTGAGACTGTTGATGAGCATTGGGACCTGTTAACAAAAGCTTTAAACAGATTAAAGGCACACAGCAATATTACAGGGTTGCTTTCACTTCTATTTTCACTTTTCTCTGCCTCCTTTAAGGTGGCTCTCTGCATCCCTGGCAGCATTATGAAGGAAGTTCAGTCACTTCTATGATCTGCACATGGATTACACGATGTAAATGGCAGACCTGTTAAAACAGTTGGGAGCAAGGGCTATATTAGGCGTAGAAGCAAATCTCAGGCATCCCTAAAACAGGACAGCTTGCTGTCCCCAGTGTGCAGGGCTGTATGGTGCATTGTCACCTACTGCCACAGAGCCCTGCAGCTCTGTCTGGCCTATGCCTTGTGGCTCAGGATTTCGTGTCAACACTCAGACACATCCATCATTCCCTCCCCATGATGCATGAGGCTTCCAAGCCGATCCAAAGAAACACATTAAGCTGTATTTTCGGCAGTGTTTTCTATTGCAGGTTAGGCAACAGGACTGCATAGGCCCCAATGGGGAACGAGAGGTACGACCATGTCCTTCAGTTCAAAACACCTGAAACCCACGGAGTCCCTGGCTGCAAACCCCTTCCCTTTGCTCAATATGCCGCCAGTGACACCAGCGCCTCGCAGAGCTGCAGTTTCTCGGCCGTTTCAGAAGTCCCGAGGAAGCGGTGGGCTCTCCCAGACCAAACCCCGTTGGGCTTATTCAGCCAAACTTACACTGGACAGGCTCCCTTCCCCTCACCGCACCGTTCTGAGCCGAGCCGCCGCCCCGAGCCCGGCGCCGGGGCCCGTCGGTAAAGCCCCGCAGCACCCGGTGCGGCCACCTAATACGGGAGTCTTGGTGCGGCCCGGGCACTGCAGGGCGCGGTGAGCACCGCACCGCACCGCACCGCGGCGAGGCTGCAGGTAGCCGGGCGGGCGGCCGGGCTGCGGGTGGCTCCTCAGCTCCCTCCGCTCCGCAAACATCCCCCCCCCCCCCAGCCAGGGCACCCTCCTCCCGCCGCCGCTCCCCGGTTTCTCCCCCCTCCCACCCCGCACCCCGGCCCCGCAGCGGGGCTGTCTTTGCCCCTCCCGGTCTCCCCCCGGCCCGGGGCGGGCGCCCCCGCCGCCGCTCACCTCCTCCCGCACAGCGGCGGCGGCCCCCGGCGCGGGGGTGCTGCCCGGCCCGCTCTCAGCAGCCGCCTCGGCTTCCCCCTCCGAGGACATCCTTGGCCATCACCGGCGCTGCCACCGGCGGCGGGGGCTGCGGGACCCCGAGACAGCGGAGCCCCCCGCTGGCCGCCCCCCTTATCCGGGGCCGGGGCGAGCAGCCCCCCGCGCCCAGGGCGGCCGTGGCGGGTGCTCCAGGCTCCCTCCACCATCCCAGGCAGGCGGGCAGGGAGGGAGGGAGAGAGGGAGGCGGCGGAGGGGAGGAGAGAAAGACGAGGCGGAGGGGGGGTGCCCCTGCCTCTCCCGGCCCCCCCAGGTGGGCAGGCGACAGCCCGGCGGCTCCCGACGCGCCTCTGCGGGAGGTTGGGAGCTGCGGGGTGCGCCCTCCCCTCCCTCCCAACCCCTACCCTCCCCAGGGCTCCCCTTCTCCTCCCCGGGGTGCCCTCTCATGTCTCCTTCTCGGGGTCAGCCTCGCTCCCCCTCCCCGGGGTGCACCCCGCTCTCAGCGCATCTTCGCCGCCCTGGCCACCTCTCCCGCCTCTCTCCAGAGCCCGCATCTCGCCCGGGCTGGCAGCACCGCTCGGCGGCAGCAGCAGCAGGAGGAGGAGGATGATGAAGGCTGCCCCGGGGGAGCGCTCCCGCACGGAGCCGGCAAAGTTGCCCGGCGCTGCCCCGCTCCGTCTCCGCCACTCGCACAGGGCGTAGAGAGCAGAGCTACCGCTACTGAGCGCTGGGGCTGCCCCGGCCCCTCCAGGCGCAGCCGGGGAGCAGCAGCCGCCGGTCCTGCTGCACCCCACTCACCGCCGTGGGATTTCTGCTGCCGCAGGAGTGTTAGCGCGGGGCTGCCTCGGCCCTGCTGCCCACCTTCACCTCCGTTCTCCCGGAGGAGTAGCCGGCAGAGGACATGGAGGCACCCTGCTGCTCCTGCCCCTTCCTACCCTCCCTACCGTCTGAGCCTTTCCTACCGTTTCATCTACCTCCAGCACAGGTCCCCATTCTCCCCAACTGCAGCCTCCTGCGAACTCCATGCACTGTCTATATTTCCTCCTCCCGCCTGCACCCAGCGCTCAGCGCATCCCGTCATTATCTCCTGCTGACCAGAACTGGTGTACTGCACCATCTTATCTCGGCATGTTTGCTTCATGTTTCATTACACACTTTGCCTTGTGAGGCTCATCTCATTTGATCCGTTTCTCTCCCTGTGCCCTAGAGCAGTGTATATTTTAAATGCTTCACAAAATCTTGCAAGCAGGCAAGTGAACACACTTGAAGCATCAGCCTTCACTTTAATGTTCGCACCTCAACTACTGCCACAACATGCTTGCTGCTTTTCAGGCATGCTGCTCTGGAAATCTCCAGTCTCAAGGCACTCAGGCTGTGCAAGAGATTGGTTTGAGGGACTGCAGAGCAGGGAATGGTGCTTGGTATGTGACTGTATAGAGAAAAAAAGCCCTAAAGCTGGAATCTTCTACAAGTGTTTGGGTCTTTGACATCTGAGTTTCAAGCTATTCATTGCATTGGACAAGTCTTTGCTGATGCCCACCATACTGCAGGTGCAGGATGCCCATGAGAGACAACTGACAAACTCCCTTTGCCTCCTGTGGCTCTGGATCACACTGAAGTGCGTCTGCTGTCACCTTAGCTACAGCCACATGTGACCTGTCCTCCCCTGATGACATCTCCTGGCATGAATAGCATTTATTTAGCTGCATCCAATATATACATGCAAAGTAGTCTGGCTTTTGCTCCTCGCAGCCTTGGAGAGGAACTGCTGAATGCTCCTGGTGGAAGGCAATACAACACAGGCTTATAAACTGCATGGAAACACACATTTAAAACACCCCATTTCCTTTCCCTAAGTAGCACAACGGGAAACGATCTCCTTGAGATAAGAGCCAGATGGGCTGGGAGAGGGTCACAACTGGGACATGGAAAGGTGAAGAATGTATGAGCGCCTGTGACTTTCTCACCAAAGTCAAAAGTGAGAAAAGGTGAAGTGAGAAAACCTCTGTTCTGCTTGGTCAGCCCACGTACGTTTGTCTAGATGGTTTCAGTGACCTTATACACACTATGAAATGGGTGTCTGTGGCTGTGCTGGGGCATGATGGAGTGCTGTGGTTAGAGGAAATGTGCCAAGCCAGAGAATTGTGCACTGAGAAATCTGGGCTGAACGCTGTATTTGTGCCAAGTTTCTATCTGTAGGGACTGTTAAAAAGCAATAGTTAAAAGCACCATGATGTGAGGTAGAAAAAAAGGGCTTTGGTTTATTGCATGGCAGCTGTGAAGAAGTACCCACATTCTGTAAGGCAGAAAGGGTGAGTCTGGGCCCCACTGGTACAGACAGCAGGGAGAGGCTGTGCACAGAAAGGTGTCAGCCGAGAGAGCCAAGCAGCCCAAGAGTAAGAGCATCATATTGAAAAAGTGAGTCAGACAAGGACAGAAAACAAGGACCTGGCACAGCTCAGCCCGTCTGTCTGCCACCCCAGCCCAAATAGTTGCCTCTTTAATAAATACATCTAATACCCACCGGGCTTTGGGGCAGCCTGAAGAGCTTCATGAAGGTTTCTAATTTCTTTTAATTTCCACAGACACTCTTCTTTTGATGCTGAATAAACTGTGATTTATTTCATCTAAACCAATCCTGACTGTTGCTTGGGTTATAGCTGCAAGCAGCCCCAAGGACTAGCTAATTGGCCCTGCCACCTTTAAGGGAAGAAGTTGTCTCCGAGGATACATAGCCCCATATTGAATTCAGGCTTTTAATCTGAAAGGCACAGGCGTGTTCCTCTTCTGACCTGCTCTGTTGTCAGTATTCTGCTGGTACCTGAAACCAAGACATGGGAAAAAGACTAAAGATGAAAAAGACCTGCAGAAGGGAAAATGAAGGTTGCTGTCCCTGAGATTTAAGCTTTGTAAATGTCATCTGTCACTTGGTGCCTTTATTTCCACCTCTCTAGCTCTGGATTCAAGGTATCAAATCTGTTATCAAGGTCACCACAACCTGAAGGAACAGGGGAAAAAAGGAAGATTTGATTCCAGAGAGTACCACAAAATCTACGCAGATCAGCTCATTTCTTAATTCCAGAAATGCAGAGGATCAGTGTCACTGGTATGAGCTGCCTGAAGTGGCTATTTTTGCTCTTCAGAAGCTTTCCCCTCTATTCTAACATAGATTAATTATGAATATTTATGTACATAGCACCAAAAATGTGACAAGCAGTTTGGAGGCTGGCTTGCAAAATATGCATACCATATTGCAAAAATTAGCTCTCTTCTGGGCTTGGTGCCTGGTCACTCACTTTCTAAATAGCTAGAAAAGAGCAGAGACAAGATGCATTTGTAGTACTTCTGCCTCTGTTCAGAGCAAGCAGGAACTGGTGCAGCCAGGAACTGCAGTTTGTTTAAGATCAGCCCCCTGTCACTCAGAGCATGCCTCTGCGAAAGCATTGATAATCCTTCCTCTGAGCTCAGCTGGGCCATTGCATTGATGTAACAGGCAGAATTTTGTTCTGCTCTTTAGTGAGATGTGGCATTTGGGCTAAAGTCGCAAAGACCTGGTACTGCTTTAAGATATACCGGGGATGCTGTTGTCTGCCTTTGAGATGAGACAGCTATCAAGATCCTCAGCATTTCTGGCCATCAAAACTTGCAGAGCACTTTACTGAAAGAGAAGCATTAAGCTTTCTGTCCAGGGGAGTCTCCTACCAGGGAAACCGCAGTATAATGACTTCAAATCAGTACTCTGCTGCTCCAAAAAATAGCATAAATATATGCTGTTAAGGAACTGCTACCCCAAAGCTGACAGTAATGGGAAAAGTATTTCCAATACAGATGGTCTGTTAGTTGACTTATGCAAATCGGCATATTGGAGGAGAGGAGCTATTGCTAAATATAAAGTCATACTGTCCTACAGCTTGTGTGAGCTGCCAAAGAACTGCACAGACTATCCATAAGGAGCAAGTCCAGTGATTTCAACAGGCTTTCAATCAGGCTTTTCATATTAAAAAAGAAGCATATTCCTTGTTAACAATAAGCTCAGCTGTTTTTAAATTACAAATTCAAACGTCTATTGGAGTCACAAGTGGCAGTTCCTTCACTGTATCTGAGTCTGTGTAATCCAAAACACGTCTATTATCTTTTGCAAAGCCTGTAAAGAGAGAATGCTGCATTGCTTCAATATTAACGCTTAGTGCAATATTTGTGAATTAAATGGTGGATATAGGAAAAGAGAATCTGTCTGGACCATTCACAAAATGAGCTTTGATATCCTTTTAGTAAGTAAAAAGCTGAAGGGAGACATCAATAATTTATTAGCACTTGGATTACATCCTCTAGTGCTTGTAGTTTGCTGCCTTGGTGGAAGAAAAGAGGGCAAAGGCAATATCGTCTCTTAGGTTGTGAAGTCTTTGCATACTTTAATATGTTGGTGCTGACAAAGGCAAAAACCTCTGGGGACCTGACAGCCAGGGATCTGACACAGATGTGAGGCCCAAGACAAGGACCATCTCTGGAGGAGTGAAGTGCTCCTCATTCCTTGTCATCTCCTGACATTGTCATCTCCTGGCACTGCTCATTGCCTTTTTATTTCTCAGCCCATCTCTACACTCCAGACTTTTGCTTTCATACTCTTTCCCATTCTCTTAGATATCCCTGCCCTGTCTCCTACCATCTCTTTCCTGGTGGCAGTAATGTCTATTCTCAAGCTCTAAGCTTAGTAATGCTATTGTCATGTTGCACAGATATGCCAGAATTTGCACTGGTATTAGATCTTTCCTTTCAGAATGAAATGCTCTTTCTTCTCATCTATTCCTCTGGCTTGTGCCTTTCAATTTTGGCACCTATCTCCTGTTTCTATTTTCCCCTTATCTTGATCCTTCTGATGTGCTATTTCCAATACCTGAACAATCACCACCCCCCATAACATCTTATTTCCCATTTTTTTTAAATCTTTAAGTCCTGAAAAATCTTTCCTAGTTCTGTCCCTATCACTGTCACCATGAGCTTCCTCTTCCCTCACAGCATGCTCAAATCATTCCCAAGAAGCAAACAGAAATAAACAGACTACTCTTTTGTAGTACCTAAACCTCCATTTTTCCTGCTTCTTCAAACTGTAGCTCTTCCTTTTTGTAGCTGTTGGTGAGGTGGAACATCTCCAGCCTCCAAAGACAGAGACAGAAGAGATACTGCCCTCTCAGCCCCAGGTAGGACATGAAGAGCCATGAGCAGAATGAGCGACCTAGAGCTACATCAGCCTTTGTGCACAGGGATTTTGTTTTCTGCAGATGCTGACATTTCCTATTCCATGTATGTTGAACAAATCTGCATTAAACTAGACAGATCTGAGAGACAAGCAGAGCAAAAAGTCATACCTACAATAGTCCATCAGCACCCTCTGAGGCTGCTGTTGCTCCTCATGTTCCAAGCCTGAGCTTTTCTGTGGGACTTGGTAGCTCAGCTTAATGTTAGCCAGGTTCTGTCCACACACTGCTATGGAGCAAATGGTGATAAAAGTCTTTTTACAAATATAGTAAAGGCATTCCAGTGGGGTGCTATGGACAACGATGGGGAATTTGAGTCCCCAGATTCTCTCTCTTCAACACCAAGGGACTTTGTAAGTGAAAGTGAGTAGCAATGGAAGAATTTGCCCACAACATTTTGTTACCTTAACAAGGAAAGAGAGGTCCTTAGACACAGAAGCTGGGCAGATCAGCAGTCCTAGGCTAGGAAATTACCAGTGGCTCCAAGCACCGAAATATGGCATTTATGGCTGGAAGAATAGCAAATACCTCTGGTCCTTAGCAGGAAATACCTAACTAATGTGGGGTTTGGCTAATTTTTTTCCCAAGTTAAGCTCAGCAGCCTAAATCTATCCATTGACCTCCACACTCATGACTTCCGATGCAGAATAGCCATCTGGACAGTGCCATTCCAGAGCCAAGTCAATGAATTGGAGAGATCCCAACATTTTTGCATGGGAAGAAAGCTGGGCAGTTGCTGCTGCTGTATGTCTCTAGAAGGCAACTTGCCAGCTCTCAGGGCTGTTGTCCAGTGCCAAAGAGACTTTTAAAATGCCTGGCCCTCAGTGACAAACAAAAATGAAAAGGTGCACACATGCATCTGAGCAATCAATGCATGGTCACACTGGGCAAGCACTGGAGTGATCTACTGAAGAACGGGGCTTTTAAATGCTGGTGTTGCTAATGGTACCACTAACAGGAGAGAGGCCCTCTGCCTGTGAGCTTTTCTCTGACCACTGATAACATCTTATGTAGCCAACTGCCACGACAGATCACAACAGCCATAAATACTTCTGAAAAGAACATGATAAATAAGAATAAAACACCCAACAACACAGAAAAGAACCTGTTGTTATACAAATAATGAGCATAAAAGAGTACTCCTCAAGAAAGATATTTTCACATCAACATTGTAGAGAAGTGAGTACAGCTGAAGCTTTTTGCTGATTTCAGTTCCATCTCCAAGTCCCACCAGTGAGAGAACAGTCCTGTCCTGGTGCCAGGCATACACCAAACTTCACAAGAACTGAGCCTCTGGAAAAAGAGAGTGCAAAGCCATTTCTCCAATGGCAACAGAGTTCAGAAGTGACTTGGTACTAAGTACCACTTCCACATCTATGTATTAGATATCCCATGTAATAACAGTACAGTTCTGGTAGTTTCCTTAGAATATCTCTCTTCTAGGTGTCTCTCACACCTTGGTGAGTGTCCTTTTAGACAGTTGTCTCTCATTAGGCTGCTTGTCTCTCCCTACCCAGCAAGCTGGGTGAAGCAGTGTGTGCTGCTACTTGAGAAGCAGAAAAGCCCACCACCAGCATGCTCCTCTGGGAACCCACAGCTTTTCATGTCACCCCCAAGGAGATGGGAAAACAGCTCTGGCCTCATAAGACTCCATGGACAAGTAGCCAGGAAGACCAGGCACAGCTACCCACTACAGCCCTATATGTTTCCAAAGATGAAAGCAAAACCCCAATGCTATGTGACTGCAGTTAGTTTTGCTAGCCTACTTATATCATCAGCATATCACAATCATCACTGTTAAAAACTCTTGGCAGATCTAGCAGCATTAGCACAGCTATTTAGAGTTAAGTACTTCAGGCTTGGATTCACTGGCAATATAAACTAGCTGCTGTGCATATACCTTACACCACATATTGAGCTCCCCAAAGTGAGTGCATTGCAGAGGCCATGTTTTCCTTTCCCAGTGTATAAGAATTGGAGCTTCCCATGGAAAAGGTGAACTTCCCATGGTGCTCTTTTCAGTATACATTCTGGCTAGTACAGATGGGATTTGGATAAAGCACATATGCATCACTCTCATGCTGTTCAGCTGCAGAAGTATAAGGTTTTCCCCATGATCCAACAGTAAATAATCTGAAGAAAAGAAAGGAACAAATCCTGAACTGACAACAAAACAGCCAGTGCTTCAGGAGATTTGCCATGGAGGATTATCATCTCAGCATATCCAGTGCCTTAAACTGTCTTAAATTGTGTGAAATATCAGGCTTAGACACTTTGACAGGCTTCCTTTAAAATCTACAAGAGTAGACTTGAATGCATGCATGATGTTGCTCAGATTCTGGCAGACAAATCCTGAAGCAGCAGCCATGAGAGACACTGTCCTCAGCCCAGAGAAGCTGGATTTCAGAGCTGTTGCTCTCCTCAGTGCTCGCAAGGGCAGAGGGCACTGTAAGGCAGGGTCAGCTCAGAGACCATTTTCATATCAGCCTTCTGTGAAGCAGTGAGTGTCAATGACGACGCGTTCACCATCTGTGCAAACACTGATTTTTACCTGCAATACCCTTCAGAGGCACTGTTTGGATGACCTGACTTGAGAAACACATTTGCTTGACTGCTCCTTCTAATTTCCACAGCAGTCTGTTCTCTGGAGTCTCAGCTGTGGCAGCCAGCTTTTAGCTGGGTTTTACTTTGAGCTTGTAATGTGTGGTACAGACTGTGATATAGAGATGTTATATAGACTGAGTGAGAAATAGCTTTATTTGCTGAAGATGTGTGTTATTTTGGGATATTTTCATTTTGTCTGATAAAACCGGCATTTCTATAGAAACAATTGATTAAAAAAAAAACCAATGGAGAAGAAAGCCCATGCTAACTGTCAAAAGCCAACATAATGTTCGGCAGACACATTGCTAGGGATGAGTAAATATTCTGCTCTTTTGGGCTTTTAAAATACACAACCCTTCCCCCTCATTTCCATGTTTAAATGAATTTACATCAGGCATGGATGCCTGAGTTTTATTGGTGAGCAAGTAGAGATTTGCTTTAAAATATTCCTGCTTCACCTAGTTCCAGGGATGCCCAGCAGCCTTTGCTCAGTGAGGTGTTTCTGACATGGAGTCCTAAGGTTCCACCCCAAAAGTAGACCAGAGCTGCAGAAAAAGCCACTCAAGGCTCTGTGGGTGGCTATCAGAAGATATTCTCTTCATCAGGGACTGTAGCAACAGGACAAGGTTTTAAACTTAAAGAGGGGAAGTTCAGGTTGAATATGAGGAAGAAATTCTTTACTGTGAGAGTGGTGAGGCACTGGAATGGCTTGCCCAAGGAAGTGGTAAATGCTCCATCCCTGGCAGTGTTCAAGGCCAGCTTGGACAGAGCCCTGGGAGACATGGGATAGTGTGAGGTGTCCCTGCCCATGGCAAGGGGCTGGAACTGGATGATCTCAAGGTCATTTCCAACCCAAACTGTTTTACGGTTCCATGATTCAGACACACACACTATCTCTGCTCACCCACCATGTTCTCTCAGCAGCAAGAAAACTGCCACTGATTGATCACAATGCTGTTTGCTCTTGTGCACATACATTTCTTTCCCAACTTGTGTAGTTTTTTTTACTATCACGAGTCCTGATGTGCTATGATGACAACATTGCGTGTACATCTCTGCTCTGCTGGTTCAGGGCTCTCGCATTTCCAAATGGATTCCTGCAGATGTTGGTGCCACTGTGCAGTGGAACTACTCCTTTGAGGCATGATACATTACCATTCTTTCTGAGTTCAATGCTTGGTCCCCCTTGCAGAGTTGAACCTTTAGCACAGGTGACAATTTACTACCAAACATTTTGTCCTACCACACTCAACTCTTTTTTACAAGGGAACACAGTTTAGGACTTTGTATCTTGGACCCATCCCTTATTACCATTTGTTTCCCATTCCCAAGCAGAATGTGCTGTGTGCTGCCCACCACCCAGCTCTCCAGCTACTATGTTCTCAACTCCAGTTTCTGTCTTCTGGCAACAAACCACTAGGATTACCTGTTCCCTTGGTCACCTGCTCTTTAGACAACGCATCCTAATATTTATCATCTCTGCAACACAGGTAATACTGTTGCATTGACAGATTTAGCCTTTCTAATCCCACCAAAGCTACTGCCATGTTGCCTTTGTAATTCTGATCCCTTGAGAAAGCATTTGGCTGTAGGCTCTCATGCTTCTCTCTGGTTTGGAAGACCAAAACTGTCCTCCAGAAGGTCATGTGGATCTATTTGCTTGTGGCAAACTAGAAGAAGGGGATGAAGGAGATTGTTAGGGCTGACAACCTTTAAAAATGTCATAAACCAGCTCTCCTTAAGTGAGGGATGTTTGAGTTCACCTCCAAAGCCTCTCAGAGACGTTCTGGTGGGAATTTCTCTGCTAGAATAGTTTATCAGATCCACGCAAATGTGCTGGTACTTACAATTTATAGGATAAATATGAAAACGCACATGCATGATTTATTGATAGAGCCAAAGCTAAATATAGTGCCCTTATCTGTATTATTAAAACTGGAGGTAAATAATTAATGGAATGAAGAAAAGATACATAAAACTCTGGCAGTTCTGATGGGAAGCATTCCTGTCTTGCAGTAATTAAACCTGAATTTATTCTGAGTATATATTTATATCTTTCCCACCAAAAAAAAAACCAGTATTATTTACCCACTTCACATGCATACCGAGAGACACCATGTGTGTCCACAGAACCTGTGCAGGCAGCAGGAGAGAAATCAGGGAGGGAAAGTGCTTGTGGCTGTCAGGTTTGAATGCCACCCCACACTCACGACAGGTTTACTGCCCCTGGATACTGACCAGTTCTGCCTGGTTGACCTTCAGGTTAGATTCAGGTTAGATATAACTCAAATAATGCATATTGGTTTTGCAAAGTTCAGTGTTGATGAGAAGTATTAAAGAAAGGTAAAGGCTTACTTCAGCAGAAAGTAAGAAACAAAGTTAATTTTTATAATGATAATCCTTATCAAGGGACTACTAAAGCAAACCAAAATTCAGGTAGCAATTGCTTATGTCTCTATAGGCACCCCCTGGGCTTAAGAGGAAAAGAAGAACTGTAAATCAGACAGGCCCTTTCCTGACTCAGGCTATCCAGTTTACTGAAGTGACTCAATTAAAGACACACAGGGTCAAATATCCTGTAACACCTCTCAGGTATCTTTTTCTCCTTGGGTGAACGGTCATTAATTTACATCATTTCCATACTAATAACATTAGTAAGGCCAAAATGACCTTACAATTAGTTATTAAAGTCCCTGGAGTCAGAACAGCTCAACCTCATAAGAGGTTGTAAGACAGTTTTAACAGTCCCAACACTTAACCCAAACACATTCCAAAGCAACCACTGCTAAGGCCTCCCTGCCTCATTGAGAGGTAAGAGAACCCAAATTTCTACATCTGGGTCCATGGAAGATTGTTCCTAAGTTTAGCATCAGCAAACCTTCATGTGCAAGAGGTCTTCTGCTCATACCAGTGTATCTGCCAAACACTTCTGTAAGATCAGTGGTGCTATCTTGTCTGGTCTGAAGATGAATGGTGCAAAACACTAAAATACTAGTTCTACTTTTTGCTTCAAGCATAGGCACAATCCATTGATTTCAATGGATCTTGATTTCAACTTTCACAGTCCCACAAGCAACGACATACATGATCAACAAGGTACCTTAAACTTCTCACTTGGATCAGCCAGACCTATAGTAGCAACAGAGTCCTGGAGCCACCAGAAATGTCGAGCAGCTCCAATGAAGAAGGAGAATAAACTGCTGTTCTTGAGGTTTAACTGCAAGAAACCTGAACAGTTATTTCAAAGTGTTTCTTTCATCCCAAAACAGCAGAAACTGGGAATGACAACTAAGGTGGCAGATGGTGGTGGAAGGATAACAGCTGATTTCAGTGAAATGGAGAACTGGACATCCCATTTCTCAGCAGTCACTGCTATTCCTTGAACTACAATTGACTTTAATGTGATTCCAGATTCTTTAGGGAATGCAAAGTAGAGCTCCACCAGCCAAAGTGCAGTTTGGCAGGGCAGCATCAGAGAAGCACTCCCAGCACTCTTGAGACTCCCTTCTGAGAATCTCCAAATGTAATGAAGAGCAGCTCTACTTATTCCTTCTGCTAAGGGCACCTATAAGCACCAGATGTAATCAGAGTAAGTGCTCAGACACCTCTGCCACAGCCATCTTGTAGAAAAAGGTTATAAAAGCTCACCAGGTTAGAATTGAGGGCACTCTTGGCTATTCAGTCACTTGGCGTAATGAGGTATCTTTGAATGATTTTGGTGGTTCCTACTTCAAGAAGGGCTCAACGACCTAAAAGAGTGCTGTCAATAACTTCACCACCTCAGAACAGGGTTGCTGGTCAGCAGGCACAGACCTGAGAGGGATGTCTTCTGTCCAGGCTTTTCACTGGGAATTTCAGTTTTGTATGTGTTTATCACAGCTAAGTTCCCCGCCACTGGTTAGGGCTGGCTGTCTGTTGACAGGATGGTTTATCTTGGCTTCTATAGATTTAAATGCTTTCAATGCTTGTAAGGCATAAAACTTGCTTCTGGCTGTAATTTCAAGGTAGTGAGGCACTGGAATGGGTTGTTGAAGGAAGTTGTGAGTGCTCCATCCCTGGCAGTGGTCAATGCCAGGTTGGACAGAGCCTTGGGTGACATGG
>JBCJKH010035915.1:0-16699 GCA_039877255.1 Loriculus beryllinus
TTGGTTGCTATTTATGTAATATAGTGCTTCTGAGGATGCTTTCTAGACATTACTGAAACAAGTAATGTTCTGTGGCATCACCAGTTTTACAGAAGGATACGTTGAAGTGTGCATAGGTCTGAGCTAAATTGCATCCACAGCAAACTACAACTAGAAATGTGAGTCCTGGATACCAGCTCATTGTGGAGATGTGCTATGGTGGGGGGGGCCTATGCTTGCTGTAGAAGATCCTTGAGCCTCCTCAGACACAAGGTTCCCCATGGGAGCAAAGCTTCTCTTCCCAACCCCACTGCCCCTGTGCAGTGTGCTCCTCTGGATATCTCTCTTCATCATGATAAGTGTTTTTGTCATGTAGTGAGGGCTGATTTGGGACCAATAGAGGTGTAAATAAGGGGCAGTGCCCCTAGCTTCAGGTGGGGTGAAGCCACTTTGTGTGGCATCAAGCTGGAACATTTAATGAACCTCCATTGAACCTGCGTGTTAAAACATTCACTCTTTGCGTTGTTCATGCTGTGTGCTCTTAGTGGCTGTGGTGATGAGCTTCATGTTGCTGGCTTCAACTGGGCAGTGTCTTGCCACCCAGCTTTACCCTCTTATAAAGAGGGTTTGGGCTGGCGGACCTCTGAGTTCTGGTTTTGTTGCAGATACCAGTATCTCTATCCCCATTCAGGGCAAGAAGATTTGAAGCATTATACCTCAACTGCATAAACTAGAAGCCTAACCATACCTTCCTAAGTCATGGAGGCCCAAGGAAAATTAATATTCTAATATTAGTTAATTGTTTTGAAGATATATATTGAAAATAAAGGTCTGAGTATCTTCATAAAGATTGTTTCCTTTATTATGGCAATGTATCTCATTTTATGGGAATCGTTTATAGCAGCAATCAGTCTGTGGTGATAAAGCAAACTCAGCAATGTGCTTTACAATCTCCTGCTGCACAGGGGTGGTTTGCACTGATGGCTCTTCAAAGTCAGAGGGTGCACACTTGGTACACACGGCTATGTGAGCAGAAAAACCGAGCCTATTTCCGTGCCTGCCTGCAACCACAGCATGCAAACCACAGCATGCAAACCACAGCACCTACAGATGTCACGTATGTCCCTTAACGGGATGAAGGAGGTCGCCCCTTTCTCACGGGTTGTGGTCGCTTGCAGAGCCCTCTTGAAGCGATGAGGAGCCAGCTCAACTTGGCAGCAGTGCTGGTTTCCCTGCTCTCAGGCTGGCATCGGTGTGTCTTAGCCATCAACCCCTGTGCAGTTCCCCTGCTGCCCTTGCAGATTCCCAGCTTGAGGCTACAGCGTGTGGGGATTTGGTCGGTGGCCAAAATAAACCAACAGAGGGAAGTGAATAAAGAGCGGGTGTTGGCACATGTACAGATGCACTGGCAGGGAGCTGTCGCTGGAACAGGATTTCCATGGGCGGACAGCTCACTGGTGTTTGCCACCAGCTAAGCCCCAGCACAGCAGGCATCATGCAGAGTCACCTTTCACAGCCTAAACACCCCCAGACCACTCAGCTTAGAGCCAGCTTTTCCAGCAATGTCCCATGGGCCTCTAGGTTTGATATCCAAACAGGATATTAGCCAGATAAGTAGTTGATAGCAACCAAACACTGTGCACCTCAACTGCAAGGTGATGGGACACCATGGGGCCATTAGTTCTGGGGGAAGTGTGGTGGAGTAGGTACTTGAAGGAGCCTGCATTGCTGAGATGATTTGCTGCACAAGTTGGAGCTTGCCTGGACCTGAAGGCTTCACGAGTAGATGAACTGCCCTTGTCCAGCTGAGAAGTGACAAAAATGTGTTTGCTTCTACCTGGTCTCAGTTCATCTCTAATAATATATTTATTGTCTTTAGGCAAGACATGGTCTTGGTTTTTGTCTAGGATGTTTTCATCTTCGGATGAAGATCTGCATGTTCTAGCTGTTCCCAAGATGTATAAACTTTCTCTTTGTTAGATATACATGCTTTGCCTTGCTTCAGAGTAACTTCGTGGTCAGTCTGCTTTTGAAGCACCTAAGTTAAGGTTTGCTGTACAGTTAAAGTGCAGCGCAAACTGGTGTTTGCTTCAGCAAGCTGGTGTTTGTTCTCAAATATTGCTGCTATGCACATCAGTCAGCTGCGGTTATATCATAAAAAGTAAGAGGATGGTATATCACATGAATGCTATTGCACACTCAACTGCCAGTTCATTTGCTGAAAGCACTCAGGGTGGTTTAGTGTGAATGTTATTTTCCATCATTTATTTTTTTGAGGTTTTTTTTGTTTTCTTTCTCTATAGCTGCTTGCGTTAATCTTTTATGTCCTGTCAATAAACCACAGTTCACGAGCTCCTTATCTCTCTTGTCTACATCATATTGGTCTGTGCTGACTCTTGAGTTATGTGCCTAAGGACATTTGAATCATACTTCCACTTGCACATGAAAGCCATTGCTTCATCCTGCATATTTCCCATGATTCTGAAGTCATCCCCAAAGTATTTTACTAGTTTTCCCCTTAGAGTTGCAAGCATTGTCTCTAGCAGTCATATTTTTCTTTGCCTCCACCATAATTTGCAGACCCCAGAATGTACTTTTTGCTGTGTGAACAATTCAGATTGAATATTTCAGAAGCATGTGAAGACCAATGCTGTGGATCCTGAGAGGTCAGTTCTGGGCAGTCTGTGTCTGCATCTTGTTTCTCTGTCTCAGAGTGTGCTGGGGAAAGCCATGCTGCTGGAATTGTCCTTTCTGAATCAGATCCCTTCTGAAATATTGTTTTGTTTAAAAACTCCAGTGGTTGGGCTTTGCAGTGATCAGTCCATAACCAAATCTGAAGGACAGTTTTCAGTTAGTCTTTCCAGCTTTACCTGTAGAAGAAAACCTTGTCCCAAAATTTCCAGTTGTCCCCTTCATGATCAGAGCAAAGTCAAGGTTACTTGGGGATCCTTAAATTTGACCTGGTAGAATTATTAATGTTTTGGGGCACTGTAGGGTAAAACCTGAATTCCCAGTGTTTGTGATTTTGAGAACTGCTCTTGAATGCTTTTGGGCTGCCACACTGTCGTTGGTTTTGCTATGATTGTTATATTCATCCCTTTAAATCGTTTGAGTTGGAGAATTTATGAGTTGACACTGAAGTTCATTGTGAATTCAAAGGTTCAAAGAGTGGCTGTTTAAGCAGAGATGGGGAAAGCGCCCATGATCATATGATTATTCAGTACTGGTGACTTGTACACACACAGTTTATTTCAGAAACTAAATAAAAATGTGTCAAATTCCCTAGCTATGTTTAGTGAACAAAGAATACCACCTGAGTGCTGAACAAAGATGCAGCTCTCTGAGGAAGGAACTTACAGGTGTATTAAATGAAAAAGTTTCAGTGCAAAAAAGCAGCTCACCTCTTTTGTCAAAATGCCTCGTCATTAAATGTGGTCTTTCAGTTCTTGTACTGAAGGCTTCTCTCACTGCAGCCGTGTTCGTGGTGGCCTGTGTATTATGGAATATTGCTGTTACCGTATTATACCCTTTCACTGTAAGAGATGGGGAAGAGGGAGATTGGTTCTGTGTCTGCTACAGTAAGAAGCAACTTTCTTATTCAGCAAACCTTTTTGAGAGTCCACTAATGCACTGTCACCTAGGGAAGCGACTAATGTGAGGAATTTGGACCAAAACAACTTTCTTCATTGAACAAACCTTGTATCAGAAAAGGTGGTCCACGTGCAATGTGTTTTTCGAGTGTTGCGTCTGTGTAACATACGTATAATGATGCAAGAGAAAATGATGTTATTTCCCATTTAAGTAAACAGCTTAGCTCTGCCTATGTGTGTAGTCTATAGTTAGGCAGTATATTTTTGTCCCTGAATGCACTAGAACTTAGTTTAAAAGATGACAGCAATGAGAAAAACTGCATGAATTTACTTAATACAGTATTTTTCTGCCATTGGTTGGTGCTTTGCAGCATGTTCAGTAGCTGCCAGGTGCCTGAACGGCAGCATCCTCAGCACTGTCCTGTGGCTTAGCCCTCATACAGAAATGGGTGCTAACTCTTGAGATTAAACAAATAAATAGATAAATACAGGGCAGGCATAATAACTTCTTTTTTTGCGTGTTGTCTGTTGGATCCACCAAGAGCGGTATATGTGGAGGTGGCTTTCCAGGTACCTCTCTGCACAATGAAGTCCAATGCATATTCAAACTGTTAGCAGCAAGTTAATAATTGCTTTCTTGATTACATTTTCTGGGCAAACGAGCACTTTTCATTGAAAAGTGGAGATCTGTGTGCAAACGACATGAGGGAAGACACAACACAAACAGGCGGCTGTTTGGAGACTGTACCTGAATAATGGAAATTGAGTTTATCTGGCTGTTGGGAAAACGGAGTATGATGAAGATCCTACCTTATATTGGTTTATTATATCGGGGTTCTTTCCTACCCGGATTTTTGACTTGAATCAGTTTCCAAGATTCTTGGATTTTATTTCTCTTGTCTTTCACAGTGTATATTGCTCCTTAGTCAGATTGTCAGTTATGTAATGCTGTCCCACTGAAGCCACATCTGGAAGTTTCCAAATAGGATTTGATTTCTTTTAGACTGCTTGAAAGAGAAAAGGTTAAATAAAAGCAGCAGATGAGATGTAGCTGGCGAGGCAGGTAGCATGGCCTACTGTGATGGCTATCTGCTGATGATCATTATATGTCCCTGCTTTCAGGTGCTTCTGATATGTTCCAATGGCATTTATTTTTTTCTAAGACAGTCACTTCCCCTCAAATGATGTAAAAATACTTTTTTTTTTTTTCCCTAAATTTCAGCAGAGTTGGCTCAGCCATTTCCAAGATCAAGGCTGTGAGGGAAAAACTGCTCCACGGTTTGTTTCCCATCTTAGTTTTGGTACTTGAGTATTGCAGGACTGGTGAAGCTGTGCTTGCTTGGAGCAGAAGCATCTCCATGGGGCAGCTGAGGTACTGCTGGGGATATGCCTCTGTCCCCAAGAGGGCACCCATGGGAAGAAGTGAGTGGAACAGCATTGTGCTTTACTCCAAGCAGAGGATGAAGTCATGTCAGAGTCATGCCAAATACCTCACCGAACCAAAAAGATAAAATAGTGAGTGTCTGTTTATTCATTAACTACTGTCTATTAAGTGCAGTGCAGAAGGATCTGACATAAAAGTGGTCATACTCCTTTATTACAGGGGTTTTGGTGTTTGTTGATCTGTCTGTAAAGGTCTAGGTGAAACAGTGGAGGAGATTAATAATGCATAGATTCAAATCTGAAGATTATGCACAAATGAAAACTGGGTTTGACCCTTAACCACTGTTAGAATAAATGTGCAGTCATGTCTGTCTGGAAAGAGTAATAGAGGGCATCATTTTCAAAAAATGAATGAGCTATTTTAGGAATAAAACCATGTATCTTGATATAAAATTCAGAATGTACAAATGGGTGCTCTATAGGGATACAAAATACATTAAACTTACTTAAAGTAATTTTTAAAAGTATTTTTCACTTAAACTAGTAACCATGTAATGAGCTCATACAGCTGACTACAGTGTGTATTACAGTTGGGTGGGAAGAGGGTTTCCATCAGCTCTGTAAAACCTTAATAATTTGAAATGGGTTCAGCAAGCCAGTCTATAGAGCAAGCAGTCATAAAAGTATGCTAGCAACTTAGTCTAACGTCTCTTCTTGTAGATTTTTTTTCATTCTCTGTAATGATTTTACCATATATATATGTATATAGGTTAATCTTTTTTGGTCAGGGCTGATTTATTGTTGAGGTGTCTATATCAAAGGTCTGGATGGTGAAATATGTGCTATTAACAAGCCATTTATATTTAGCAAGCCAAGTGGAATGTTTGAAGAACGTAAAGGTTACTTTTAGAAAGGACTGACATCTGGCCAGCATCCAGAGTTTCCAGTCAGTGAAATTTTTAGGTGAATATTTGGCTTTAACTACGTGGCAGAAACCTCATTGCAGCACATGCTGAATGCAGAGTTACTCCTTTACTGAGAGTCAGAGCTGGGTACCTTGGTCCCACACAAGTCACTGCTGTTGGTACTTGAGCTCAGGCGTGTGCAGGTTAGAACATCTTGCCTCCTAGGGATACCCCAAATGATGCAGCAAATCTGGTTGAGGCGAGTATGCAGGAGACTGTAGGACAGGTCCTGCTGTGAAGTTTCCCTCAGTTCAGGAGGTTGCTGTGGGTCCTGTGCCTCATACTTTCAAGGGATCATGTTTTTTTTCCTGCTGTGATAATCCCCTTTCTCAGTACCATCTTTAGCAGAGTGGGAGGGAGTTTAGTAAATGCTCAGAGTGATGGGATACTGCCCTGAAGCCAGTAAATAACAGCTCGTGTTTCTAAAACATCTTATCATTCTTTATTTTCATTAAGCACAGGCTTTCATGGTGAGGGTGGAGTGGCTAATCTGATATTTATCTGTGCAAGCAGTTGAAAGGAAATTCTAATTGCTTAACCTTTACTGTGAGCTCCACACGTTCCAGTTTACCTAAAACACGTTGCTTGGGGGTAAGATCCCGACCCTTACAGAGTCAGCAAGAGTTCTGCCAAAGCTGCCTGCTGTTTACCTGCTGAAGCATTGTAACATGCTGCAGCAGTGCAGTTGTGTTCACCTGTCCATAGGTTCAGGGGCTTCATTGCAGCCCCTGCATGTCATGTGTTTGCAGGTTTAATGCTCTACCAACTGCAGACTACTGATTTTATTTATTTATTACTTATTTCTTTCAATTACATACCCACATGCCTTCCTGGAAAGCTTTGGGGCTGATGATTTATTTGTTCAAATTTGAAGGGTGGTGGTGGTTTTAGCTGCCCAAGGCTTTGGCACTGGTGGAAGAAGACTTACAAAGCAAACAGTAAGCACCCGGCTCTACCAAAAGGGATGTCGTTCTTCAATCAGCTGATCACCTCACCCTTGTTAGGTCAGGTGTTTCACCAGTTTTAATTGCAAAATATCCTTATTTCTTTCTGTATGTATAGTTTGCCTAAGCTTTTGCATACAGAACTGGCTCCCAAGTGCAGGGTGGTGATTACTCCATAGACCACAGGTGCCTCATCCCGCTCCCTTCAATCCCATTTCCTGCTGCTGTCTCCGTGCCTGCCTGTGAAATGTGAAGCACGCAGTTGGTAAATGTCATGTGGTGGGAATTCTGTGGTGGGAATGTCCCAGTGCTCAGTTTCAGCACTGAGTATCTGGTCCACTATGTGTTATTCATGGAGTTTTGCACAAGCTGATGTTGTTTCAAAGCAAAAGGAGGGATTTTGGCAAACAACCCATTCTCCTGTAAAAAGTATATTAATCTTTGCAAAGAATGAAGCAAATGGAGGTGTTTTTTAAGGTATTCAAAATATTCTTGCCAAGTGTATTGCGCAGTAATCAGTGCAACTGCTCAGAAATGTAAGTGCTTCAGTGTTTCTGAATGATGCATCTGACCCCTGAAGGCATTTAATACGTGATGCCTATGCCAAAGGAATGGTGTCACACAGAGAAAGCAGTGGAAAAAATAGTCTTTTGGATCACGCAGTTTGTACTGCTTTATGTAACTGCAATACCTGGTTCTAAATCCTGTTTGGATAGTAGGTCTCTCAAAAATGAGGGATTACGTGCTTGCATGGGATTTTCATTTCCAATTGAAATACTCAGTCTTTCCTCTCAAGAAGTCCAAAGCAGCTGGGTCCTGCATTTGGGCCACAATAACACCATGCAACGCTCCAGGCTTGGGGAAGAGTGGCTGGAAAGCTGGTCAGTGGAAAAGGACCAGGGGGTGCTGATTGACGACCACTGAATATGAACCAGCTTGTGCCCAGGCAGCCAAGAAGGCCAACAGCATCCTGGCCTGTGTCAGCAATAGCGTGGCAGCAGGGCCAGGGCAGTGATCGTCCCCCTGTACTGAGCACTGGTGAGGCTGCACCTTGAATCCTGTATTCAGTTCTGGGCTCCTCACTACAAGAGAGACATTGAGGTGTTGGAGCGGGTCCAGAGAAGGGCAATGGAGCTGTGAAGGGTCTGGAGCACAAGTGTGATGGGGAACGGCTGAGGGAACTGGGGATATTTACTCTGGAGAAGAGCAGGCTCGGGGGGGGACGGACCTTATTGCTCTCTATAACTCCCTGAAAAGAGGCTGTAGTGAGGTGGGGTTGGTCTCTACTCCCACGTAACAAGTGATAGGATAAGAAGAAGCAGCCTCAAGCTGCGTCAGGGGAGGTTTAGATTGGATATGAGGAATAATTTCTTCACAGAGAGGGTGCTCAGGCATTGAAACAGGCTGCCCAGGGCAGTGGTGGAATCATCATCCCTGGAAGTGTTCACAAACCATGTAGATGAGGCCCTCAGTGACATAGGTTAGTGGTGGCCTTGGCAGTGCTGCAGGAATGGTTGGACAATCTTAAAGGTCTTTTCCAACCTGTTTGGAAATATGATTTTATACAACAGTGCTTAATTAGCTGCTGGTGTTTTGTTTAGGAAATATTGGAGGAGACTGGACTGGATTAGGAGAGAGATTCCTTATCAGCACCATTGGGGTTTCAGGCCATGCCCATGTTATGGTTACTGAAGGGGGAAGTCTGTTGCGGCTGGGCATTTCGTGGGGCAGACAGTAATGAATGAAAGAAATTAGAGGCCCTAGGAAAGCATATTAAGGTATGAATCACTGAATCCTCTTGTTCTGCTGCTATCAGCTGGCAGGCCTTTTTCCATGAAATAAAACCCATTAGTGCGTTCTTCATCATTTTCAGTGACTCAGAGGCTTAGACCTTCTGTGAACTCTTGGTCTAATAGGGAGTGTGCTTATTTTAAGCCAAACCCATTTTTGCATGAGTTAGTAACTCCTGTGCATGTCTAGAATCCATGTTTATACCAGTGCACAGCCTTTTCCCCTTGAGTATGTCTTCCGTCTTGAGTACTTGCAGTAACTGCAAGACATCTCACAGTTAGACTGGGTACCATCAAATACACATTTCTCTCAGCTTCATTTATGAGCACTGCCAATATATTCATCCTGCTCTTTTTGTCCATCAGTTTTATCCACGACTTCTCAACTTCTTGCATCTGTGGAGACATTGAGGGTTGCATCTGTTGTATTTATTTGCATGTAGCAGAGAAGGAAGGTGATAACTGGCATTTTTAAGTTTTATTTTCTGTATCTGGATGCCTCCTGTCAAGGAGCGTGATAGAAAACCTTTCTTCTCTGCATCGCTAGTTCCAGGGCAGCATAGCCTAGATCAGGGTGATCTCGAGCTGATGAGTACTCAGTATGAAATAAATGCGCTGTGTCAGCTCTAACATCTCTCTGCCAAAAAAATCACAACTTCCACTGAAACTTTTATGGTCACGGTGACAGTGGAATAGTGCGGCTGAGCACAGAGTGCTGTTGTGCAGTGTTCCTGTTGTGAAGTTGAGAAAATGCTGCTTCATGGCCAAGGGGGAGAGTGTAGGTGAGGATCACAGGTAGGGGAAGGTGTGTGGTGCACACCAGTCCCCTCACAAGGGAAAGGAAGGGAGATACAGCTATTGCATCAGCCACAGCTCAATATGCTATCAGCACACATGTTGTCTGTCCAGTCCATGGATGCACGCTGGCAACCAGCTTCAGCTGCTGCTACTTGCCCAATGGCAGTACCAGAAAGACCACTTCATGGAACTGGGAGGGACTTTGGGATAAGCATGAGGAGATTGATCTGCATTTCTTCTCTTGCTTGTAGACTGGCTTGCTTCACATTCATTGGTTTTGTTTGGGTTTTTTGTGGTGGTGGTTTTGAGGATTTTGAACTTTTGCAGTTGATTTTGGCAAGACCAGGATTCTGTTTTCTCTGTATCCTAATAAACTTAAATGTGAAGCTGTAGCTGGTGATTTGGAAGCCTAGTTTCTATTTTTAGTGGGATCTAGTCTTCTGGTTCTTCTTTGTTTTATAATAATGTGGGCTAAACAATCAAATCCGTCCTGTGTTCCACTTGGTTGTGCACCACTTAACTGCTTGGTGCTAGCGGAATGTATCCTAATTTAGTTGAATTGTTGTTCATTCTATGCCATTTTAAGCAGCAGTGATTGCCACACATTATCATTAGGCTAAAGCGATTGCCTTCAGAAGGATCCTAATAAGGAGGATGTCCCAATTAAGTAGAATGTGTTGTGCTAAGGAACTCCTTAGAAGAAAAGGTGTCACAGTAACTTGTAATATAATTCTCTTGTCTTCCCGTAACATCTGTTCTAATATCTCACAGAGGTACTCTCTGTGTTGGATTATTTTGTTAGGTTCTCAGTTCTCTCATTTTAAAGCATTATTCATTTGCTCTTCTACTGATTTTTCCAGGAGAGAAAGGGTGATCTCTTGTGGTTAAACTGCATAACTAGAGGTTTTATGCTTTTTTGCTGGTTTTCTCTGACATTGCTTATTTCACCTTGAATTGGTTACTAAGCTCTCTAATGCTTTACTTTGACTTCATCCAATAAATTGGACATGAATATTGCCTTACTTGCTTAAGGCCAGTGTCTTGAGGGTAAGAGAAAAGCTGCTAATAGTTACTTACATCTTTGGGTAGTAACTTAAAGACACAAAGTAGTGTCCCTGTATTCTCTTGCATCTGATTTCTGTGCCTGTTCCACCCTTCCTCATTTGGGCTGCTCTGCCTACTCTTAAGATTCCGATTCTGGAAACTTTATATCACCATCTAGCTTTCCCAAGCACTTTGCATTTTCTCCATGCAAAGGCACTCCTTGTTATTTAACCAGGCTGGAATGTGTGGAAAGAAGGCACTTTGCACTCTTTGCTTTGAATGCTTTCCAGGTTTCCCGTTAACTGAACGCACTGGCTGATATGATTAGCTTTAAGGTTTTCCCTGTAGTCTCATTTCTGTAAAGAGAAGTCAAGATGTTTTCCATTTTATCTTTCTGATCAGTTTGACAGGCTGAGCAGGGGAGTCATGGTGCACGTTGCTTCAAACAGAGACCCTAGAGATTCTTTCCAAGTCTGAGTTTCAATGTAGTGGTTTATATCATTTTCTATTTACCAGGTCCTGTGCATTGGTGTCAGGATGCTGAACTCATGGTGCTGGTGTTCCCCCATTGTGCTTTAAAATCTGGTGTGTACCTGGATGGTGCATCATCTCACATATTCATGGTTGCTACAGTTGTAAAATGTGGGGTCAGGAGAGTTTTTCTTCATGCCAGAGTACCAACTCCGTGGGGTTTGCTCCCAGTGAAATGTTTTGCTATGCTAAGGCAGCTTGCAATACTTTGTCCCTTTTATTTCTTCCCCATTGGCCTATATGTTGCAGATCTCATGAATACAGTCTGGTGCTGGGAAATATTTTGGTACATGTGGAAGAAAAATGATGTTTTTATTGGATGTTTTGTGAGCTCTTGAACTTCATGTGATTGTCTATGAGAGCAGGACACTGGACTCAAAGACATTCTAGTCCCATGACAATTGAGTGGATTTCCTACTCCTAACCATAGTCCTCCCTAGGTAAAGTCAGCATTTACTTGAGCAACTTAATGTGCAGCACCATGTTTTGGGGACTGTTCATGGTTAGCTACCATTTTCAGGCTCCTTACGTACAGCAATTTGACTGATCTGTCCTGCACACTTAATTTCTATAAAGTCTTAGTAGGATCCAGCTGTTCCTTGCAGGGGGAGTATGAGCTGTTTTTCAGATGTGTGCATTTGCATAAGATGTAATAGATAAAGAGGGAGGTCAAAGATACTTTGAATTATTTTCTCTTGAAAGCAAGATTACTTAATTAAAGAAAGTAACAAGAGATGAGCAAAAAAAAAAATCATACTTCTATCCAGACTCTGAATGAATACACATAAAGAAATCTGGCATGCTTTCCAAAGGAACAAATGGTGAAATGTGCAAAACATATTTTATAGTCTTCTCAGCACTTGTGTTTTTCATCAAAACAAACGCATTTGTGCTGAGTTTCTGCTAGGTGCCTCAGCATGGGTCATTTGAATCATATTGTCCAGTGGGCATTTTTATTAATGTCATTGGAAATTTGTTTTGGTTTAGACCATGGGGTTTGAATACTAATGACAGGTAGATGGCAAAGAATCGGAAACATGGATTACATTAGGTATTGTAGTGGAGACGTTTCCTTGCTTCCCTTGGTCTGTCACTTCTGAGCACAGATATATATATATAACAAGATGAAATCGGTGATAGTTGAGGTATTATTTGGTCTCAGGGAATTTGCTGTATGCTCAAGCAATAGCTTGATTAAATGTCTTTAATTCCTTGGCATACAAATAAAAACTTCAAATACAGGAGGTGTATGGTACTGAAGCATGTTTACAATAGGTGAGAAGAGGGAGTTTGGAGGAATTAACTTCAGGCCTTCAGAATAGGAGCTGCTGGTTTAGATTCTGTATCCCTCATTCTCTTTTTCCTCAGGTGGACTCACAGTCAAAAATGAAGCCTTAGGTGGCAAAACTGATTTTGGACCAAACTATGAGATGTTTGAGGATGCAACACAGCTTTGCCCTGGACTTTACTGACCATTCCGAATAAATAGACTTGCTGTTTTCTTGTTTTCCACATTGCGTAGTCATTCATTGTGATATATAAAAGACTGCTTGTCTTATTTTTTGCTGTTTTGCCCTTTGATCTGTCTTTGCACAATGCAAATAGCTGTGCGGTGCCAAGAGCAATAGATGATCCATGGAAAGCCAACAGCCTTCTATGCCCGAGAGTATGTGCCGACTGCTGATCCTGGAAAATAAGCACTGTAGGTGCCAGCACTCGAGGAATCAAATGTTTTGCAACAGCTGGTATATAAATAAGTGCAGATATCTGTCTAAATAGAGAAACAGTGGAGAGGGCTTAGATTTTTTTAAACGATTCCTCTGTATTTAGGTGAGATTTGGACTACAACCCCTGTATTTCTCCTACCCTGAAAGCCAGAGGGGTCACATAACCGCTGCTGTGTCTGGTGTTGGAATTGCTCTGGTCCATCAGCCTATTTTGCTGGAGAGACACTAAGGAGCAGGTTCAAGGTCTGCCAGGGCTACAGCCAGGTCCCGAATTTGGGATGTTTGCATGATCCATACACGCTTCTGTCATGCTGCAAGAACAGCATGGACAGCTCCGTGGCAAGGTCTGAAATGAGTATGCAAAAATGTATGTATATTTGTGCCAAAATCTGCCTTGTAGTGGAGGGTGGTGCATCAACCAAGCCCAAGAGGTGGAAATGTGCATGAGGAAACTGGAATAGAGGTGTCAGGTACCCCGGATTCGGGTGAGTTTGCATGAAGGTTTAAAATAACAGCTTCTTTTATGAGTTTGGGCATCTTTAGTCTTCACATTGTCATTTTGTGCAATACTTCCTTGGTTTGGGATTTTTAAGTCCTTGGGGACTGAGTTCTGGCTTGTGTTTCAGCTTAGCCCAAGGGGCAGGAAAAATGTGAAGTGTATTAATTGTACATCAGATTTTCCCTATGATGTTGTTTGTCTCTAGAGATTTGGGAGGGGGAACATTAGGAGCTTGTCACTGTGATTTTATTTTTTCTTGGCATCCTGCTGATTTTCGAATGTATTCTCTGCATTTCTCTTCAGTCTTTTACCTACAGACTGCAGGGTACCCTGAGGCCAAGGGCAAAGTGAATAAAACAATTTTTAGTATGGCCAATTCTGAATATCTCCTTGCAAACAAGTCCTAGACAGATCCCTGCCCCAGGGAGGGTACAGACATGGGGAAGCACTGAAAGAGGTGACAAAATCCAAATACACTTGAATGCTTTGGTTGTCTTGCCTTGCTCCAGTGATTCACAGCAGTCACAGATGCAACGTATGGCTGCTGTAGATTGCTTGGTGGCACAGAGCAGCCAGGGGCATACTGAGTGAGTCTGGCCCTATATTTGTTGGGCAGCAACTGAGTCTACTTAATTTCCACTCTAGTGAATCAGAGAGAAGAAGAGGGATAAAATAATGGGCAAAGAAGCGCACGGGCTTGAGTAACCGTGCAGAAAGGAAGGACATTGAACAGCTGAGGGAAAAGACAGATGACTGCCTTTCAGTTTTGAAGATACTTCACAGACATCTTTGGTGTAAAATGACAGATAACATCAGCAGTGACAGATGGGAAAGCAAGGGGGAAAACATCCTTTTCTTCAGGCCACTGGAAATTAGAAGTCCTCCTGTGTTTGTCTAGTTCAACGCAGTATGGCTGAAGACACTGCTAAAAAAGCAAGTGGATAATACTGATTGTCACAGAATCAAAATAAGGAAGTTGAACTGTAGCCAAGCCAGTGAAAGCTGGTGGTGACTATTTAAATGTTTATAAAATGTTTTATAAAAAAGATATTTATAATTGCAGAGTTCTTACCTTTTCCCCTTCCACTTTGATTTGGCATGCTATCTTCTTGCCAGGGAGCAATTCCCTGCTGTAGCCTTTCATTGGTAAATTTGAGTTTTACGTCAAACACTGGTAAAAGAGAATGGGTTTTTTGTTCTAAAAAGCATTTTGTTCACTGATTTTTATTAATTATGGGGGAAAACAGTTAAGGCTAGAAAATTGGCAGGGTTGCATGCCCAAGCCGTAGAATTCCCTTTCTCCATATTGGCAAAAACCAGATCTGATCCAGCAAACTCATGAGAACTGGTCACCTACTGTGGTCAATTATAGTTTTGAAGCTGTATTAAGTATCAGATGTGTGGTTATCATATGTCTTTAACCTCCAACCCAAATAAAACCCTTTAGTGTGACATCCTCTAATTTGTTAAGTTTTCTAACAGTGATACATTTTGCATTTCATTTTCACTTTTCATCCAAAAACCTGAGAATATCTTCCCTCACTAAAGAATAGAGTAATTAATCATCAGGGCTGTTTGTAAGGAAAAGCCTGGCTGTGGGAGCAGAGTCGCAGACAAAGTAGAGAATAAAATATGTCTATATGCCACTTCCTGGAGAAATCTCTGCAGTACCTATTATGATTTAAGCCATTTGAATCTTACTATTAAAAAGGTATCTTAAGCCAATATTTTTTCCATGCTTGAGGTGTGTTTTCACTGAAAAAGATTTTTTTTCTTGGTTATTTGCTTTTTAAAGATGCCATAAATGTGTTTGTGCTCTATTTCTTGGTTTTAGAAATGTCTTAAAATATATTAGATCATTTACACATCTGTTTTCTGCAGGGAAGACTCTTCCAATTTGGTCTTAATTTCTACCCATTAAAATTATAAAGAATGATCTAAATAAATGGGAAGGATTTCCAAGAGAGAATACTTACTGCACTATGTGAGAAAGTCTGCATTTTAAATCCAGGTGTTGTATTCCTCAAGCTCTGTACCTCCCCAGAATATAAATGTTGATCAGTGCACCAAGTGTTTATGCGAGTCAGCCACTGAGCAACGGCAGGAGGATTTGGAGAGCTTGTTTGATAAGCTGTTGTCACTCTTTATCCCTTACCTCTCTGTGTTTAATTTTCCTCCCTGTTGCTGTGTCAGATGTCCTGCTCTTTCTCTCCAGGCTGCTTCCTCATGGGTTGTGTTCTTCTCTCGTGACCTTCCACACATTAATATGGTTTTTCTGTAGTTGTTACAAGCCTGGGATCAGAGCCAGGGCTGGTATAGCGGCTGCTCCTGCTCCTCTATCTCTAGCATTTCAAATAGGATATTAGGGAATTTGTTCTGGTGTTGCTGTTGTGTGCAGAAGGTGATTCTGGTTTAGGTTGCTATCTTGTGGCCATGGTGGACAAGACATTTGGTCTGAATTTTCCCAGTGCATACCCCTGCTTTTTGGTTTGAACACGCTCACTGAACCTGCATCACCTCACTCCTCAGGATGGGTGTTTTCAGGTCTGTGCTGCCAGTAAAACTCTGAGGCTAAAGTGTTTGCAGGGAGGAGATGGATGTGAGAAGGGAATCCAAGGCAGTTTGGTGGAGCTAACAAGGTGTCCGAGAAGCATCCTCTCCCAGGTGCATTGCCTGGTCTTGCAATGCTCCAAAGCAGTAGAGGTTTGTGGGGCAGTTGCATACCTGAGGTAAACAGATTAAGGTAGCCATGCTTCACTGGAACTTAATGCTATACCTATTGGTAGCACACTTGATTGGTAGTTAGATGCCATATATTTGCTGACCTGGTAAACTAAGCAAGTTCTTCCTTCTGAAAAAAAAAATCCCTCACTAAATAGGTATCTCTTTCTTAACATATTTTGTAAAGTCTGCTTGGCCCATAAAGGCAGAACCTCTGCCCTGTGCTTAAAAGGTGGGAATAGAAAGAGCTAATGGAAAAAATATGTTTTCTATTCTGGCTTCTTTTCAATGGTATTTGTTGCATGTCATAGAATCAGAGACATGATGAAATTTAATCATCAGAAAGAAGTACAATTCCACTGCCTCCAGTGGGTCTTCACGTGTGTGTGTCCCAGAGGGATTGGGAAGGCAATGCTGTGAAGGGCATGGCCATTGCTGGCTGTTCACAGACCTCAGGAAGGGAGGAGCGCTTACTCTCCAAGCTGGACTCCCATGCGTTTGTTACCCAAGGATGGTAATGCAGTGTTTGGTCTTGTAAATAAGTTCTGTTATTCAGCATGACAGTGATTTTGATTAATAAACGTGTACCCTCTATCTGCGCTTGAGGGTTTAGATATTGTGGTAGAAAGTGACTTTTGTGCCTGAATAAATGTGTATGCAAATTATTATATTTCCATAGCTTTATTTATGCCCTGCCCCACAAAAATTCACTGCTGTAAGGGCTTCTG